>JAVJIF010009548.1:0-119202 GCA_038442645.1 Agave tequilana | reverse complement strand
AAGTTACAACTCAGCCCGATACCCAATAAGTGACCCATCTCTATATGCTATTTTAACTTAAATAATTGGTTTTGGCTTGAATTAGTTAATTGCTTGGTCAAATACATTATTTAATTATTGTTTAACTTTCATTAACTAGTTTAAATATTTTTAGTTAATAATTAATGAATTAGTTATATAATTAGTTTTTGACACTTAGCAAAAACATAAAGATTTAGCAATAATTTGTTAGAATATATATAATTAACTCATTTTTTATTAATTTTATACAAAAATTAAGTAAAGCTTAATTTATTTAAGTTGGTGTTTATTGCATTAGTTTGAGGAATTTTTTAAAAATTAGTTTTTGCAGTTAGAGAAAAATATAAAGATTAAATTTTTTTAGTATAACTATAGTTAACTAATTTCTTAGTAGTTTGTTAGAAAATTTTTACTAAATATTAATTTATCTAAGTTGGTGTTTATTGCATTAATGATATTTTGTCGTAATGTGATTAAAATTCCATCAATTATTCCCAAAATATGTCAAAATTTTACTAAATATCTTAATAATAAAAAAACAAATTAATTATTTTTTAAAATCTTTTTGGCTTGACCGATATCACCGATATGAGATGGTTGATATAACCGATTTCGACTCCAATAATTGTTGGCCGGTGCTGATTCCGATTCTTTAAAACCATGATACAAAGATTATAGTTTTCTAATAGACTTGGTATTTGAATTGAGGCCAAATACTTGCTTGCATATCTTTTACTTCTGTGTTTGCTCACCGTTGTGTATACCCTGCTCCTATTTGGTACCCCAGTGCCCCTCCAGAGGTCTGGGGTATTTGCTTAGACTCGTTGTGGAAGAACACATCATAGTATACTAGAGCTACTTAAAGCATCCAAAGCTAGGAACTCATCCTCTTGGCACAGTGTGCAGATGAGATAGACTGCAGAAAGATGTTGTTGGGAGCTGAAAGACATCTTAGAAGGTGAAAATAGTGCAAGTATCACGTGTCATGGTTGCTTCTTCCTCGACACAATTGATGTACTGTATCTCAAATCAGGTCTAATCCTCAGCACTTGAGAACTTCGGATCGATGATACATTGAATGCTTGATCGAGGCTACATTCCTTTCGAAGTTCATGAATTCATCTGTGTAACAGTGGATAATGAATATATTGGCTCCATCTTTGTAAGGTCTATACAAGATTAAGAACCATGTTAATCTTGACAACCGGGATTATCATCTCTATCGCTTCTTATCCCTACATAAATCTATAACTTAATATATTTACACTGCTAGCTGGAGGGGTGGATCTGGAGGGGAGAGAAATGAGAAGCCTTACCCATTATAAAAGGTACTGAGGATCAGCAGGATTATAGTAATATAATGTACACTGTATCATGTTTGAGCTAAATTATCATTTTACTTTTGTTGATTATTGTTCGTTTTGCATAAAACATTTAAGTGAAAAATATTAAGGAATATTTAGAGAAATAAAAATAATTCAAATAGAGCCATTGCAGTAGCTTATTGCAAGCATTAGAAAGCCTAGTAGGGTAGTAGGCAAATGGAATCGAGAACAGGAAGAAGCTTCTGTACTTGGCAGAGTCACGATAAAAACTTGTTTGGCTGGATAGTAACTTAAACATGCTGTCATCGTCATCATTGCCTTTTCAATCAGGCTAGCAACTGTGTTTTGTTTCCAGTATGATTTGACAGAACGTTACCACTGGCTGCCATCCTGGTGTCAGACCCCTGAGTTGATACCAAATTCCTAGCTGAGCGACCAGTGGACAAAGGGAGATGCTGTTGATGTGACTTTGTAGGTCATATTGTCTACTAGGGAAACCCTACAAACTTACGGGGTTATCAAGGTCAGAACTAAAGATGATACCATGCCTGTTAACTTTATTTTTGAAAGTAAATTACCATTAATATTGTCAAAAATCTCGGTGTCCGGCACATGTGACTTTATTATTCTGGAGCAGTCATATCCTCTGTCTAAAATCTGGTTCCCTACCATTTATTTGAGTATGCATCTTCAATGACATCACATATTTGGCCATGTAGTGCATACCAGTTATTACGGAATGGCATACACTGCACGCCCTCTGCTAGCATGAAAAGAGCACTTGATAATTTGGACTCTTCTTTTATGTCAATATTTTCATATATCCAGTAAGCATTTTCACTAGCCTCTTGTTGACAGAGAAGTTTGCGAAGGTCGCTAGCCATATGCTATAAGATGTATTACAGTAGAAACATAGGTTTCCGTACTGGCTATAAGCAGAGGCCTGGTTCAGGTTTTTAGCGCGGCTGCAAAAGGTTTAGGAACCTATTAATGTGTAAAGGGGGTTTGGAGATGCTTAGTGCTAATATGAAAGATCATTTGCAAGATTGGGCATCTAAGAATTTGTTTCAGTAAAAGTATGTATGCCTTATATGAAGCAATGGTTACACAAAGCAATGGTAATGATATGATGGAGTCCTAAATCCAAACCAACTGTTGGGATAAGGTTCCTTGGCTCTGCTGTTGGCTAACAATGTGATATTTCTAACAGAAGAAATTTCAGGATATTATTCATTTCATGCATTACCTAAATACAACAACAACAACAACAACAACTAGGCCATTTGTCCCAAGTATTTGGTGTAGGCTACATGAACCAAAAGAGAATTACGCCGGATCGGGCACATGGATTAGCTTTCTCCACTCATTCCTATCGAGCAATATGCCTTCACTGAGACCTTTAGCCTTTATATCTTGTCGTATTACCTACATCCATGTTTTCTTCGGTCTCCCCTACGCTCTTTTAACTTGCCCTAATTTGATACGCTCTATTCGTTGGACTGACGCATCCGTAGGTCTACGTCGCACGTGACCAAACATCGTAAGCGGTTGTCTTTCATCTTCTCTTTTATAGAGGCTACGCATATCTTAATATGAATATCCTCATTTCTCACCTTATCTCTCCTCGTGTTACGACATATCCAACGAAGCATGCGCATCTTTGCTACACTTATCTTCTGGGCATGATATCTCTTTATAGCCCAACACATTCTGTGCCATATAACAAAGCTGGCCTAATAGCAGTCCGAGAAAACTTTCCCTTCAGCCATAACGGAATATTACGATCACATAAAACTCCTATTGCGCTCCTCCATTTCAACCAGCCGGCTTGGATCCTATGGCTGGCATCACTATTGATCTTCCTATCCTTTTGGATAATAGAACCTAAGTACTTAAAATGACTGCTCATCAGTATTTCTTGACCATCTAGTGTCACAATACTATTATCTCGGATTCCCTGTTTACTGAATTTACACTTCATATACTTTGTTTTGGTCCTACTTAATCTAAAACTTTGAGATTCTAGAGTTTGCCTCCATAACTCTAATTTTGCATTTACCCTAGCTCTCGTTTCATCGACTAGGACAATATCATCATCAAATAGCATACACCATGTTATCTCATCCTGAATAGCTCTAGTAAGCTCATTCATCACTATGGCAAATAAGAATGGACTCAATGCAGATCCTTAATGCAATCTAATTGTGATAGAAATATCACTTGTTATGCCTCCACGAGTTCTAACATTTGCTACTACTCCATCGTACATGTCCCTGATTATGTCAATATATTTGATGGGGACTCCCTTTTTCATCAATGTCCACCATAATACTTCTCTTGGCACCTTATCATAAGCTTTTTCTAAATCAATAAAGAGCATATGCAAATTTCTCACTCGAAATCGCTCTATAAGTTGACGAAGCAAATGAATAGCCTCTGTCGTCGATCGCCTCGGCATGAACCCAAACTGGTTCTCTGATATTTTAATATTCTGCCTTAATCTGTGTTCAATTACCTTTTCCCAAAGCTTCATGATGTGACACATGAGTTTTATTTCACGATAGTTTGATCAACTCTGGATATCACCCTTGTTCTTAAAGAGAAGTACTAGGGTACAGTTCCTCAACTCATTTGGCATTTTTTTAGTTAGCAAGATCTTGTTAAAGAGGTTTGTCAGCTATTTCACGCCCACCTCTCTTGAGCATCTACATACCTTAATAGGAATCCATCAGGGCCAACATCTTTCCTTGACTTCATCCTCTTTAAGGCCTCTTTAACTTCAGATTCGCTAATTTTGTGCATATAATTACGGTTCATATCTTGGTACTGAATGGTAAGGTCATCCAAATCTAGAGTAGAATTACCATTGAACAATTTATCAAACTACTCTCCATCTTTCTTAATTCATCTCGAACTAAAACCGTCTGATCCTCATTTTTGACACACCTCACAGTACAGAAGTCTCTAGTCTTTCTCTCTCTTATTCGAGCAATTCTATATATATTCTTTTAAACCTCTTTGGTGTCCAACTTCTCACACACTTTTTTGTACACTTTTGCTCTTGCATTCTGAACAGTTTTCTTAGCCTACTTCTTGGCTAACTTATACCTCTCAAAACTCACTCCATCACAAATTTTTTTCAAATCTCTGTAAGAGTTTAGTTTGATTTTAGTGGCAGCTTTTACCTCTTCATTCCATCATGATGTATCCTTAAATGGTGGAGCACCATCCCTTGACTCACCAAGTACATCTTTAGCAACTCTTTTAAAGCAGCTAACAATTTTGTTCTATGTTGTATTGGGATCATCTTGGGCTTTCCAATCTGCTTCATGTACCACTCGATCTACAAAAACTTCTTGGTTACTTTCTTTTAGTCGCCACATAATCTTAGGATCTAACTTACGTTTAATCTTTCTAAATCTCCTTCTAATTCGAACATCTAAAACTAAGAGTTTATGATGGGTTACTACATTCTCACCCGATACTACTTTACAATCGATGCAACTACTTCTATCTACTCTCCTAGTTAAAAAGAAATCTATTTGGCTCGCACTTGATCCACTTTTAAAAATGATCAAGTGAGACTCTCTTCCCAAACTAAGTATTTGCTAAGATCAAATCATAGGACAAAGTAAAATCTAGAATCGATATCTGGTTCATGTCTTTCCCCAAAACTAAATCCTCCATGTACACTATCAAACCTAAACGACTAGTTCCTACATGCCCATTGAGGTCACCGCCTATGAAAAGCTTTTCTCTAATGGGTATGCTTTACACTATCTCATCTAAATCCTCCTAAAATTGACGCTTACTAGATTCATCAAGTCCTACTTGTGGTGCATAAACATTAATAACATTAAAAATCTCCTTACCTAAAATAAGTTTAACTAGTAAAATCTATCACCCTTTCTCCTAACCTCTACTACATTCTCAAGCAATTATTTATATATGATCACACCCTCCCTATTACGATTTCTATCTCTACCAGTATACCAAAGTTTATAACTCCAAGGCTTTATAATTCTAGTTTTTTCACCTACCCACTTAGTTTCTTGCACACACAAAATAATAATATTCCATCTAACTATAGCGTCAACTAACTCTACTAATTTACCTGTAAGAGAACTTATGTTCCATGATGCTCACCTAATCTTATATTCATGAGCTAACTTCTTTACCCTCACTCGCTCATAAAAGTGCGGGAACCCTTGCTCATTTGACATCACATCCGAGCGCCGATGTGGCGCGTTTCTAGATGACAACCTAACAACCCTTACCCACTTTTCACTACACCCGGGCTCCGATACAGCGCGTCGCTCAGTAAGAAATGCCCCAACGAAATTTAGTTCTTGGTTCATGTTCATAGTATGTGACAATGTTTTACGTTGGCTGTCACAGGCCTACCACAACCTTCCTCTTTTATCCTGGCTTAGGACAGACAGTGAATGGTGCATTACCTAAATGCGAACTATTATTCATGTGAAAAGCTGGTTCTAATTTTTTTTGGAAGATGACATAGATTGTCATATTAGTTTTAGGCAGTATCTTGAATATGAATTAAACAACTATATTGCTCTGAAAAGTAGTTGTGCCTAAAATATATTTAAAAATGAAAATAAACAACCAAAATACTTGAGATACTATCAGTATGGCAGAGTGAAAGAAATTCATGATGCATTGGTAACTGCTCAGCCACCAAGTACCCTTTTTAGCTTACTTGTGATAACAGGGAAGAATGAAGACTTCCCTGCAACTTATTATAAAGAGTATGGTGGGAGCATATGTTACTAATTAGCAGTGTTTCTTGAGATGTGCATTCCTGGCACTTTTGTTGTGGGAGGGGCCACAAATTTCATCCTCAAGCATCTCAATAAATGGTTATATAACAATCATAACATTTCTTACTATGTTCTATACCCCTTGTGTCCAAAGGTGAAAATGGTGCAATGACTCTTCTCTTTCCTTTGGTTTCCATATTCTTTTTGCTATTTTCAGGCATTTAGACCACATTTGGATATAAAATTTTGTTATGCTAAGAGTTCACATGATGTGAAATGTGTATGTGTGTGAATCAGAAATCAATGATAGAATACAACTTGCTACGTTTCACCAACTATATGATCTTGGGTAGGAAAATAGTTAAAATAAATAATTTAACATATGGGTTTAACAAAACGTGCAAGTGCAGTGTTACTGTTCTCAATCTAAAATAAAGTGGTGCAGCTACTCAATTATGATGACAAAACTTGTAAATCAAAGCATATGATTAGTAAACACGGGGCAAATAAAATCTCACAATTTAGTGACAACAGATATAATCGATAAAATAATAAAGAGGAGTATCAACTCACAAGTAAATGGACCGAGTTAAGAGAAGTTATTTACTGAGGATCATAAAGATCTCAGTGACTTGTAGAGGATATCGATGTGTAGAGCTCGTCGTCATGATCGTCAAAGTTGAGAAACAACTGAATCAACTACCGGATGTGAGAATTATGCCCTAAAACAAACCATGCACTACAGTTCTGTTTCTAGACTATAGCACACGTTACTGTATCTTGGCGGGCTTGGGTGGGGTTACTGTAGCATGCAGATTGTGGATTTGAGGATTAGGTCCGATCTTATTAAAACCCACATCTTTTTATTTCCTCTCATTGCTGCTACATGTGAGGAGTTCCTCACGAGCTCGCCGTGGCGGTGGCACTTGCAAGGGGGTGGAGGGTGGTTGTAGGTGATGATGCTGTTGACGTCGGTGTTGACAAGAGGCCAGTCGAGGGCGCTAGCGGAGGTCATGGACAAGACGAGGAGGTGGTTGTGATAGTGTTTTGTGAAAGTCGGATTGATTGAGGTAAGGGATGGCGAGGTTGCATTACTTGCAGGGGTTGTGGCGCTCGCAGGCGAAGGAGGAGGAGAGGGGAGTCAGGGAAGGTGGCGTTGTTGGAGGCGAGACAAAGGCGTGGATGAGGAAGGAGGAGATGGCGGCGGTTGGGGATGAGTCACGATGAAAACAAGAAGAGGGAGGCGACGATGGCGCGAGGTGTTTGTCGAGGCGTCAAGGCAAAGAAGAAGTCGGTGGAGGCGGATGGGTGCTGTGACAAGAGGGAGGGAAGGAGAAACACAGAGAGAGACAGGTCAGAGGTGATTTTCGGCGACTGAGTAATGAAAGAGAGGAGCGAAAATAGATTATGGTTTTAATTAAGAAAAATGCGTGATTAAGTTTTAAACCTAAACAAATGGAGATAACAAAAATCTCACAATAATAAATTGGTGAAATTTCTTCGTTCTTCAAAATAAAAATACTTGACTTGTATTTATAGGCCTTACAAGCTTTGAGTTCCCAAACCACAGTCGATGTGGTACTAAAATTAAAAGAAAATACAACTAATAAAAACCAAAAAAGAAAATACATTAAAATTCTTGAATTGCTCGAATTAAACTTAAGTTGCGCGATCGTCTTCTTCAATTCACGCGTCATGGGTGGATGCCCACATCATTCTCCCGGGGTGGGAGAAGACTTGACCACTTCGAGTCAGATAGAGTAGTGCTCCCCTACTGTACTGGATCATTCCGCTGTAAATCACCTCGATTTAGCTGTGAATGAACAGTCGGTGCTTTTTCTTTACAACGGTTCAAGTACCTGTGAGTTCCACCAGCTTTGATGGTGATAGTCTTATCCTCTAAAACTTTATCAACCTTCTTTGCTATATTGGGATGAGTATCTGGGAGCGGGGTAAGTGGGGGTCTCTCATAGAATGGCTTTTTAGGGGAAAACTTAACAACCAATGGGTTACAATCAAAACCCTTGCAATTCACTAGATTATTAACATTAAAAGTACAACTACTACCATAATCTCTAGAAAAATCTATAGCATAAGTATTGCAATTCAATTTGTTTAAGATCTTGAAAGGTCCAACACTACAGACATGCAACATCTTAACAGTTTTCGAAGGAAACTGTTTCGGATAATTCTAAACCATCATATAATCGCCTACATTAAAAGTTTTAAATATTTTTCTACTGCCTGTTCGTAAAGTAAGCTTCACATTCCTCTGTTTATTTTCATCACTGATCTCTTTGTGTAGTTTGTGCTCGTGTTTGTGTGATGCAAATGCAGACTCGAATGTGCTATAGTGGGTTGGTGTCGTCAGTAAGGGAGGAAGCAGTTTGCGGACATGGTATACATGACTAGTGAAAGATAGGGAGGTAGCAATAGCAATAAAAGGTGGAGAATGTGGAGTTGGCAGCAAAGTCAAAGTGGATGTCTGCTTGGGTTGTCCAGTGTTGGGTCTTAAGAGTAGTAACTTAATCTGCTTACCCTCATGCTCAAATTGACACATGTTGGATCGACCGTAAATGATGACATTTTTGTCGAACAATCATGATCTACCTTATATGACTTTACCCACATTCATGGTGTTCACATCACACCAGATATTGTCTTTGTAATGATTGAAATTGACTGGGACAAGACATCATTGTTTGATCTCATGGGTCGTGGAGTTAATTCATGACACTTTAAATGGGTGGGGGTGGGGTACAACCTCTAACCCAAGATGTTCACACATCCTTGACGATATTGCATTGATACAACTTCACTATCCACAATTACCTTACAATTCTTATCTCCAATTTTGGCGAATGTGTGGAAGGTGGCACTTTTTATCCAATCATCCTTTTCAGCTGGTTGTGAGGGGATACATCTAACAACAGGCGAGTGAGTTGATGGTGTTTGATAAATACAATTGAGACAACATCAGTTGTGGGCTCTTCGTCAGTTTCTTCTCCCTCAAAGATGTACACATCAGAGTCTGTTCAGTAGCTTCGGTGGGTGTTCTATCTATTAGTGTGATCCTGATGAGACTAGGGCAACTGGCAGCTAAGTGTCCGTAACCTTCGCATTTATAGCACTTGGTTGTAGAGCTAACTTTGAGAAACTAGGGGCCCTTGTTTTTATTGCCTCGTTCAAGACTCTTGCCCTTGATGTCATTCCTATGTGGAGGGGTTTGAGTATTAGACCTATTGGGTTGGGAAGATGAGGATTGTCTAGATACCGAGGCTCTATGATCATGACTTTTGAAAGTGCGATTGGTCCTAATAGAATCTAGATCTTGAACTAACGCATGCGCTGCCTCTAACTCGTTGACTCCTCTAGCTAACAGTTCAGTTTGTAGGTGATCTCTAAGGGTGGCTCTGAGCTTCCCTTTCTTTATGGATGGTACTACATATGATGAGGAATTCATCGAATTCTCGACGTACTTCGTAGATTGTTTGCCTTGAGTGTGTTGTTAATTGTCCATGAGACGAGCACTAAACGATGATGACACATATATTTTGTTTTTAGCTCTTCTTTCATCATATCTCATGTGTCAATCAGTGGTCGATCTCGGGCTGCATGCCTGTTTTCTAGGTTGGTCCAATACTGACTAGCTTGGCCAGACAATTTCATTGCAGCGTATTTGACTTTTCTAGACTTTTAGTGAGTTTGTACCATATGAAGTACCTATCTAGTTGGAATGTCCAGTTTATGAAAAGTTGTGTGTCGTGACGTCCATCAAAGGTGGGGATATCGATCTTGATGTTTTTCAGATATTGAGCACGAGATTTGATGGGTTATCGGTGTTATGTCGGTTATTTTTGAGTGGGGTTTGATCACTTGTTGGTGACTTAGGTGGTTCACACGTGGCTTCTACTTTGGTCATCTTCTCTTTGAATGTATTAAAGGTATCTAATTTGGCATTTATCTCGGCGAACATTGTTGCAATCTGCTAGGAATCCATTGGGGTGGTGTGAGATTCGCTAGACTCTGCTAACAGATATGGGTGACCACTACGGGTGGGCATGTATTACACAAAATCTAAATGAAGATGAAGAGATACAAATCTAAACTAGATGAATTTTTTAATGCAATAAAACAGTAAAATTTCCTAACAAGTGCTTACGTGATGCAGATCCTACGCTAACTGTTCTCTGATACCAACATGATGTGAAATTTGTATGCGTGTGAATCAAAATTAGTGATAGAATAAAACTTGCTACGTTTCACCAACTATATGATCTTAGGTAGGAAAATAGTTAAAACAAATAATGTAACCGATAGGTTTAACAAAACGTGCCAGTGCAGTGTTACCGTTCTCAATCTAAAATAAAATGATGCAACTATGACGACAAAACTTATAAAATCAATGCATATGATCATTAAACACGGGCAAACAGAACCTCACAGTCTCACAATTTAGTAACAACATATATAATCGATATAATAATAGAGATGTGTGTCAACTCATAAGTAAATGAACCGAGTTAAGAGAAGTTACCTGCTGAGGATCACATATCTTTGTTACATGTAGAGGATGCTCATGTGTAGAGCTCGTCATTACAATCATAACGGCTCAAAAAACACCTGAATCAGCACTAGATGTGAGAATTACGCCCGAAAACAAACCATGCACTAATGTGTCTGCTTATGGACTATAGCATCCGTTACTGTAGCTTGGCGAGTTCGGGTGGGGTTACTGCAACACGCAGATGCACCACTTAACCCGATTGTTTTAAAGGTTGTGGATTTGAGGAGGTCTTCTTCAAACCCGCTTCTCATATTTTCCTCTCTTTGCTGCTACATGTGAGGAACACGAACTCGTCGTGGCAGCGGCGTTTGCAAGCAGGGTGGAGGGTGGTTGCGGGTGATGATGGTGTTGTTGCTATTGACATCGGGGTTGACGAGAGGCAAGTCGAGGGGGCTGGCGGAGGTCGTGGGCAAGACGAGGAGGTGGTTGTGATGGGGTTTTGTCAAAGTCGTATTGATTGCGGTAAGGGATGGCGAGGTTGCAGGGGTTGTGGCACTCGCAGGCAAAGGAGGAGAGGGGAGCCGGGGCAGGTGGCGCTGCTGGAGGCAAGCCGAAGGCGTGGGTGAGGGAGGAGGAGATGGCAGCGGTTGAGTGATGGGTCATGACGAAAACAAGAAGAGGGAGGCGACGATGGCATAGGGTGTTTGTCGGGCGTTGAGGCAGACAAGAAGTCGATGGAGTTGGATGGGTGCTGTCATAAGAGGGAGGGAAAGAGAAACAAAGAGAGGGAGAGGTCAGAGGTGGTTTGCGGCGCCTGAGGAATGAAACAGAGGAGAGAAAATAGATTAGGGTTAATTAAGAAAAATGGTAATTAGGTTTTAACCTAAACAAATGGAGATAACAAAAACCTCACAATAATAAATTGGTCAAATTTCTTCATTTTCAAAATAAAAATACTTGGCCTGTATTTATAGGCCTTACAAGCTTTTAGTTCCCAAACCACACTGGATGTGGTACTAAGATTAAAGAAAATACAATTACTAATAAAAGTCAAAATTAAAAAGAAAAATACATGAAAATCTTTGAATTGCTTGAATCAAACTTGAGTTGCGCGACTTTGTCTTCTTCGGTTCACACGTCGTGGCTAGATGTCCACATCATCACATGCTTTCATGCACACCTAGTTTTTTTTCATTGCATTCATATAGATCTTGTATGCTCTTGACATTTACATTTAAAGTATCATGAATTTAAGCATGTGTTTTCATTAATGTATGCATTTAAGGATAATAGTCTTTCAGTTATCCATATCAGTTTGACACTGAGAGACTGGGAAATCTATAATCTGAACTGCCAGCTTTCTGTTGATTTCCATGGATGTGTTTTAAGGATAATGGTCTTTCACTTGCCCCATATCAGTTTGACACTGAGGGACTGACTGAGAAAGTTATGATCTAAACTGCCAGCTTTCTGCTGAATGTATCATGATTTTTTATACTATTTTATTTGAATGCACACGTTGCTAGGCGCTTTGCTTCACAGGATAAAAATCGTCCTTTTAGTTTCATTTATGAAATGCCCAATGTGCAGCTTTCAGTTGAATGCATATTCTGCTCTGCTTGCATTCGCTTTGTGGAGTGTTGTCCCCAGGAGGGAATCACAGGTTTTTAACTAGTTTCCTATATCTTTTCCTTAAGGCGCACATGTACATCTTTGATCTTCCAATTTCTCATGCTTTACCCTTTCTTTTCCAGAAAAGCTGTGGTCTGGTCTAGAAAATTTCGTGTTCGATTGGCTAATTAATGCAGACAGGTAGGGTTCTTAAACTTGATTTGCAAGCCTCTTGCCTCTTAACAATGTTAAAATCAATTTATTGTCCGTATGAGAACCAGTTTTGTTTAAGCTCTCATGACTGTGCTGATCATGATACAATTTCATTACTTCAATAGTGAATTCTCAATCTTCTATGGGTAAAGTACTTGCATTCTGAAGGAGAGATGCTGAGATCAATAACACAAGGAAACATGAATATATACGCCAGTTCATGCTTCTAAATAATACTTAATTATTCTTTCTTGCTATAGTAGTTTAAAGATACATCTTAGTTGTATCTGCACTGTATTATTTGGGGAAAAAAATTCTGAACAGGGGCGGATCCACATGTAGTCCAATGTTGGTGAGTGCACACACTGGATTTAGAATATCTTGACTATATGAGATATTAAATTTCTTGCATAAGATCTGTCTATTTTAAATTTATTTTACGAATGTTTAGTACTTTTGAGTTCTAGCTCAAGTGGTAGGTTGTAAAAATAAGTTATTAGAGGTCACAAGTTCAATCCTTGTATTATGCTTTTTTAAATTTTATTTTTCATTTCTTTCTTTCTTTTCTTTTTGGGCAACCAATACCCTACAAATTTCAATACTTTAATTGAAAAAAAGGAACATAACTTGTGTCTTCTAATCTAAGGCCATAGTAGATAGTATTTTAATTCAAAAAAGTTAAGGCTAATTTATATAGTAACTAACTAAAATTAAAATGAAGCATTTAAGTATTATAAAAAAAAGAGATGGTAACAAATCTAAATTATATTTTCTCTAAAATTGGTTTAGATTACACATCAAATGTAATTAGCATGGTTTGAAGAATCGGCCAAATTGTATGAGATTTGACCCACATCGTAATAGAATCTGAGGTATTTAATCGATATCATTGAAATTGGTGAGAATCGGCCCAAATACTAGAATCGGCTGGGATTGACCGATATGAGCCGGTTCTATTTTGTATCAGCCAACTCTATTTCAATTCTGGTTGATTCCAACACAAATCTTCCCAAACTATAGTAAATTCAGCGGTATCTTTCAGATTACGCGATGTAAAAATTTCATTAATTGACAACAATGCCATACTGGTGCTGGATTTCACCAATCTCTTAATCTTACACCACAAAGGAGTAGTGTTAAATCTTATATCACTTGTGTTGGAATCTGACACCACAAAGTTATTATTCTCGCCTAAGAGATTCCTAAACTTACTCTTGCTAGATACTCCTCTCCCTTGCCAATAATCCTCAAAATAGAAATTTTTGAGAGAATACAAAATTGGTAACTACCCGGAGTTGTGGTTGTCATTGTTGTCATTGTCAGAGAAATCACTGAGTGTCAGGCTGAGATCGGGAGACTGGGTGATTAATTATCCTAAAACATATGTCAGAATGCTACAATTATCTGAACAGTTTTTAAAAAATTAATTATTTTTATGTTTTTTTTTCACCGAGACCGATATCACTGAGATGAAATAGCTAATATAGCCGATTCTGATACCTAAACCTTCTGGCCAGTTTCGATTCCGAGATTTTGAACCATTGTAATTAGGATGTGTGTAACACTTTAAAAATTTGATGTATTACTAACTTAAGGCTAAGGATGATAATTTGTAATTTCTAGATTACATTTGTAACTTATTAGTTTTTCTAATCAAATTTCAGTAACTTCTATGATATATTTTAGCAAATCTGTCCATATTTATTACAGAAAACATATTTTCATGTCGTAAACTAGATTTTAAGTACTCATAACAATTTTTCCATGCACGGGTTGGATCATACTTATCAAAAATCTAACCTTATTTATTCACGCCCATACTAGAAGAAATCCTGCGTCCGGCACTGATTCTGTACCATTTCTTTTCAGATTTATTCTTATATCCACATAGTTTCAGGCTTATGTTTATTCCCAAAATACCAAATCTAAGTCAAAAGTCTGCCCATTCGTATGATACCCATATAATATGATGTCAAATTACCTATTTACCCTTTGACGTAGAGTAGTTCTGAAAACTAAATGGGAATAAAAATAAATTATTGCAAAATATTAAAATAAAATGTTACTCAAATAATGTTCTTTTTATTTTTACTTATTTAATAAAAATATTTTATTTTTATTGTATAAATATTTTTTATTACAGTTTTTTAATTATTTTAAAAACTTTATCTTAATTTTTACTATATTACTATATTTATGTTTTAATATTTTTATAATAAAATATGATTTTACTTTTACAATTTTTAGTAATAGAATATTAAGAAAAGAAACAGATGAAACGATTCACCACGTCAGCAAGTTGAGGCAAGAGATGCTAAGCATGGTGTACTTCATCAAAAGTTCGTAACATATGCTATTCTTAGAAAAAAGTGATATGTTGCTATAGTAGGCTAGACTAAAGAAAATATGCTATACACAACTAAAACTTATTATACATAAAAACATTTTGTTGTGCGTAGAAAAGAATATGCTATATGTAGCAAAAGTTTGTTATACTCAGCAAATTTTTCTATAATTAATGAAAATGCTATACTTAGTCAAAATTAGCTATAACTATTCTTGTTCCTAGTAGCATATATGCAACTAGTTCTGAGAGTAAATGAATCATTTGCACTACCCAACCCATCTGCATGTAAGATAAATTTATAGGTCTGGAAGGAAGATTATTTTTCTATGATCTCTCTCAATAATGAGTACATCATCACATACTTAAAATACACAAAAACAAAGAAATAAGTAGAATACAAACAGATGTAACAAATGATTGTTCAAGAATTACAAACAAATGATTATGGAATCATCACCACTAGTAGTTACAAACAAATTGTTTTTCCAAACATTTTTTCTCTTGCAGGATTGAGATTCACTTGGTTCCATGCCATCTCAATTCATTCATACTCATGAAAAGTATACCTGAAAAGAGAACACTCATAAAAGATATCAATAAATTCATAAAAACATGTCCTGCGAGTATACATAAATACTGAAAAGATGACTATCTATATGTAGTAGAAAAATACTACATCTAACCAAAGCTTGCTATATCTAACTAGAACATGCTATACTTAGTAAATATAAATTATTATACTTAGCCAAAATATAGTACACTTAACGAAACCTGTTATATTTAGTCAAAGTTAGCTGTAAACTTGTCTTAAAATATGGACCCAAAACATGCTATACATACTAAAAGAATGCTAGACAACAATCTATAACAGTTAGAATTTCTGTCCACAATTTTAGCTTTAGTAAGGCCCCCAACCCCATTATTTCCATTAACTCCCCTAGTCGAATTCAATTTTACCAGTTGTTAAAAAAAACCTTTAATAAAAAATCGCAAGAAGAAATTGTAATCCTAAGATTTGTTAACCTCTATTCAAGAAATTACAAGAGGAAAGATACCAATCATATATCCCCCCAACTCCCCCATATCTCATTTTTTTTCCCCACAAAACAATAGCGTCATTCTTCTTCCTATCCTATCTCCAATTTTAATCTTGCTAACTCTCCTAAAATATACTTAGCCCGATATCCCCTACATAGACAAAATATACTATGCTTAACCAGAATATAATATGCTTAGCCAAACTATGTTATACTTAGCTTGAATGTACTGTATATAGCCAAAAACAGTGTTTTTTTTTTCCAAAATATATTTTATATAGCCAAAATTAACGAACAAAATTACAAAAAAATTGTTCTCCTTTTCCATTTATGCATATAAAACAAAGAATCTAATATCCTCTTAGCACTTCTCTCTCATAGAATGTAAACTCCTCTCCCCCCTTTTATCTTTTCATGTAGCGCTGGGAATTGGGCTAGCCCGCCCTAGGTCCGACTGAGTCCGACCCGGTTAAAATCGAGCTTGGGCCGAGCATTCATAATTTGTAAACCGGCTTGTGCCTATGTTTTCGGCCTGATTAATTATTGGGCTGTGTTTGGGCTTAAGGTGTATGGCCCGATGGGCTCGAATGAGATGCATGCTTATGATTTTTTACCTTAATTTTTGAAGGATTTGTACAAGAACTAGATATATTTATTATTGTTGTCTTATATGTTATATTATTTCATTAGTAATATAATATCAAAATAAATTTTGTAAGATTGTGAATCTCTTACAATCATATTATAGGACAAGTATAATCTCTCTACTGTTATAAGACAAAAAAGTATAGTTTTAGTAATAATAAATTTAGTTTTACATGTTAATATAACTTGTAATTTAAGTATAATACATGAATGTTGTTTTTTTACATATTCGATTACATTTTCTTCACTCGGTTAATATAAAAAAGTATATATTAAGATCAAATTTATTTATTTATTTTGTAAGTATGTGTGTCCGATAACAGTCTAAATCCAACACGTTTAGTTTAGAAGGGGCTTGGGCTTAAAACCCCAAGGACATGTAAATGGGCCGGGTTGGGTTCAAGAAAAATAAATGGGTATGAACCTGGGCTTATATGAGTATAGCCCAAGCCCGACCTGTTCCCGCCCCTACTTTCAAGCAACTCATATCTTCTAGTTTCCTATTATGAGACTCCCATCCTTGATCTAAACCAACCAATAATCAATTCAAACTTTAGAAACAAAACATATAAGCAGGGTGTCAAACGGGCCGGGCCTGCTCGGCTCGGCTCGGGCACAGCGGGCCAAGGGGGCGGCCGTGTTGCGCCGCGCCTGCCCCCGCCCCGCGTGCTAAGCTGTAGCCAGCCCGGGCCCGGGCCCGGGCCCCTTTGAGGGACTCGGGTCTGGCCCGCGACCTGGCCGGGCTAGACCCGGGCCAAGCTGGGCCAAAATTTAAAAAAACTATTATTATACACGCTAACTATATTTCACTCTACTATTTACACAAGTGTTGGGTGGTGTAGTTGGTCATCAAGCTTATCTCACTCACTTGAGGTCCTCGGTTTGAACCCTGGCATTTATAATTTTTTTGACATTTTATTTCCCGAGGCGTTGGAGGCGGTGACGGGCAGGGAGGTGGAGGGGTGGCGAACGGAGGAGGGACGACGGAGTGGCAAGCGACGGAGGTGGAGAGGCGACGAAGGACGATGATGGAGGGGGCAGTGGAGGGCAGCGGAGGATGGGGTGGCGCAGGGGGTGGGCAACCCACGGGGTGGCGAAGGAGGCCCTGAGAGGTGGTGAGCGGTGGAGGGAGGCTGGCATGCTTGTCGGGCGGGCCCGCCTGCCCAACGACACCAATGTCGTTGGGCGCTGCTCGTTCCGGGTGGGCCTTGCCAGCCCCTCTGCCCGGTTGGGCACGTGCTAGGGCACGGGCTAGGCCCTACCCGGGCGGGCCGTGGGCTGCCAAATGCGAACCCGGACGCGACCCATGTGAGCCGTGCCCGGGCCGAGCATGGGCCGATTATCACGTGGGCCGTGCCCATGCCAACCCTCGGGCCAGGCCGGCCCAATTGACACCCTACATACAACCCCAACCCCACTAGGCATGTAATCGGTATAGGTATACACTTTTACATGTACCAGATTCTGATCCGTTTATAAACAGATCCGGATCCGACCCGTTTACTGGACATGTCTTAGAAATGTGGATCCATACTCGACTCCATTTTGTAACTGAGTTTGACCTGTTTACCCGGATCTGTTGATGGGAGGAACTGCTGTCAAGTCTTAAGCAATTTTGTAAATGGGGTCTGACCCGTCTAACTGGATCTGATTGATTATATAACAATTTGTTAATTTTTTTGCTGCAATGATGCAATCAAGAAAATGGAGGTTAAGAATTTAAGAACAGAATTATGTTATATACAGGAAAAAGATTGAAAAGAAAAATTATTACTTGAGAACTTGGAAGTATTGGTTCATGGTCGAGAAGACTGGCTGTCAATTTATAAAGGAACATTGAGGGTTAGATACTGTTTTTATGGGTGTTAATGTAACTATTTATTAGACTAGTCACCGAGTAATTTGGAAGTGTTAAATTTGAACTATAGGACCTCATTTCAAAATTCAAGAATAATCAATATCTAGATTTTTATCCATAATTTTTAACTCGGTCAGATCTTAAATGGGCACGAAATAGTATTAACCAGATGTGACCCGTCTACTAAACCTAAAAAGATTTGGATCTGAGTCGGTTAATGGTAAAAAAATCCCTTAACAAACCTGCTTCAAACTGGTCGGATCTGGATTCGAATCCGGGCTAGACCCGTACCATTGACAGGCCTACACCCCTCCCCACCCCACCCACACACACCACACAATCACATAGCTCTTTGTGTATATACGTATGTAGATTTGGCTACGTCTTGAAGGATTAAGAGCCAATTCTTTCCATCCAAATTCAGTCTTAGGACAATTTAATGGAAGATCCATCCTATTAAAGTTTATCAATATTATTTATGGGGGCCAAAATCCAAAATCAATTATTTTAAGTTTTTTGCTCATGCGTCAACATGAACAAATTGGATAGCCAAAAGTAGCATGTTGTTTAGATCTATGACTGAGCATATAAATTCTTCATCCAAATTTGATCATGACCTGAACACTTACAAAAAACCTTAAACACCAATACTTTTTACATTTTGAAACTCTAGGCCATTGTCCTAAACAACTCTCTACTTAGGCTGTCCAATACCCATCTGACGGATAGGCAAAAAACTTGAAACACTTGAATTTTTTTAAAGATACTCTTAATGATGAAGATGATTAACTTCAATAGAGTGGATCTACTATGATTCAGCTCCAAATCCTTTCAAAGGAGCCAAGATGAGAGAGAGAGAGAGAGAGAGAGAGAGAGAGAGAGAGAGAGAGAGTAGGATCCCATCGGTAGGGTTCATATGTAGACCTTATCACTTAGAAAGTATGCATTTTGTGAGTCAAATAGAAGACCGACACCGTTCAGCTTGATCTAAATCATTTGAATTGTCTAAACACAAAAGTAAATTGTTTTTGTCATTTCTTTCATGAGCATCATGTGAACCTTAAAATAAATGGTTGAAAGTAGAGAATTTTGTTGATCTATGATTTGAGGAACACAATTGAAAATCCATCTCTTGGATCATGATTAAACACTTTAAAGCTTTTGGACGCAAAATTTTGTTGGGTTTGAAGCATTCTAAACAAGTAACTTAATATTTTCCCAGCCTTTTATCCTTTCGTCCGTCCATTGTACAACTACGTGATGCATGAGAAAGAAAACTTAAAATAGTTTATTTTTTTTGGTTTTTAAGCACTTCAATGTAGATCAACTTCGACAATGTTGAATATATTTATAATTACAAACAATTCTTCTTCTTCATTTATGTGACACATAACAAAGAATCTAAAATCCTCTCATCATTCCCTCTCATAAAAGAGCACAAGTTCTCTCCCCCACCCCTTCCCTATCCAAGCAACCCACATGTGGTAATTTCTTATATTTGATTCCCACTCCCATTTTAATAATCTAATCCAATCAACAGCCAATTCATAATATATAAATAAAACATAGAACCAGCGATGTCGTATTCGACTCGGCGACCTGCGATACGGCTCGGATGCCTGAGTTGAAGGGAGGGTGCCGAGTCGACCCGGGTCGGTCCGACTCGGAGTCGACTCGGTCAACTCGGCTGAGTCTTACGCGACTCAGCTGAGTTGACTCCGAGTCAGACTCGACCCGGGTCGACTCGGCACCCGTGAACCCGCGAACATAAAGGGAGAGTGAGAGAGAGATCTCTCTCACGCTGCCCCTCTTTCACGTTGCCTCTGCGTTTTTGAATCAGAAAAGGAAAAAAAACTCATGCCTCTGTCGCCGTTGATCTTTCCCCCTCGCAGGTACCTCTCCCTCTCCCTCTCCGTCGATCTCTCTCCCTCTCTCACTCTGCAAATCTCTCTCCGTCGTTCTCTCTCTCCCTCTCTCTGTCTTCGTCTCCGACTCTGTCTCCGTCGATCTCTCTCCCTCTCTCCCTCTGTGTCTCTCTCTGCCCCTCCTCTCCCTCTCCGTCTCTCTCCCCCTCTCCGTTTCTCTCTGTTCCTCTCTCTCCCCTCTGTTCCTCTCCTCTCCTCTCCTCTCCTCTCTCCCTTTATCTCTCAATCCCTCTCTCCCCTTTTGTGTCTCACTCTCTCTCCCTCTCTGTCCCTGTCTCTCTCTCCCCCTCTCTCTCCCCTCTGTTTCTCTCTGTCCTCTGTTCCTCTTCTCTCTGTTCCTCTCTCTTCCCCTCAGTTCCTTTCTCTCCCTCTGTGTCTCCCTCTCTCCCCCTCTCTGTCTCCGTCTCTCTCCCCCCTCTCTCCTCTGTTCCTCTCCTCTCTGTTCCTCTCTCTATCCCTCAGTCCCTCTCTCTCCCTCTGTCTCCCTATCTCTCCCTCTGTTCCTCTCCACTCTTCTGTTCCTCTCCTCTCTGTTCCTCTCTCTATCCCTCAGTCCTTTTCTTTCTCCCTCAGTTTTTCTCTACCCTCAGTCCCTCTCTCTCTCCCTCTGTTCCTCTCTCTCCTTCTGTTCCTCTCTCTGGTTTTAATTATTTGACTTTAATGTAATTTAAATTAGTTTAGTTTATTAAGTTATTAAACTTAATTTAGGTTAATTTAATTTAATAAAATTTTGTAATTAAAATTAAGTTAGGTAATTTAATAATTTTATTGAAGTAGGTAATTAAGTTAGTTTAGCTTAATCTAGTATAAACTAGTTTAGTTTAATTTAATTTAGTTAATTTAATTGAGTTTAATTTAATTTAAATTAGTTTAGTTTAGTTAAACTTAATTTAGGTTAATTTAATTTAATAAAATTTTGTAATTATAATTAAGTTAGGTAATTTAATAATTTGTTTGAAGTTAGGAATTAAGTCAGTTTAGCTTAATCTTATATAAACTAGTTTAGTTTAATTTAACTGAGTTTAATTTAATTTTATTTTAATTTAGTTAAATTTAGTTTTAATTTAATTTAACAGATAATTTTTTAAATTTCAGTATGGCTCCAAAGTAACGCGATGTATGAGAACATGGTACCCGTGTTGGTGGAAGTAGAAAGTGTAATTATTGTGGGAAACAAGTCCATGGTGGTATCAGTAGATTGAAGCAATATTTAGCACATGTACCCGGTCAGGTGGAAGGATGTTTGCGAGTATCAAAAGCGGTATCTCAAATAATGTGACATCTTTCTGAAGATAGCAAAAAAAGAGCGGCCATAAAATCCAAGAAAGAGTGACTTATGAGATGAGAGATTTTTGTGATGTGACTGATGAAGATTCTGATAATGAAAATTAAAGAAGTTGATGGTTTAGAAGGAGTTGAAGGAAGACAACTAAAACAAGTTATGAAAGAAAGTCGTGAAATGGCTTGGAGATCGGCAGAAAGAGTTATATTGGTGGCAATAGTTCGCAGACTTCAAGATCAGGGATTAACTGTGGATTGCGTCGGAGTATGACTACGAGAGAAGCTGAAATTCTAGCTCGTGATATTGATCCTTACATGTTCCCAACAAAACAGAAATCAATCAAAAGTATGTTCTCAACTGAGAATAATAAAAAGGTTAGAAAATTCATGGCGAAATTCTTTCACTACAATGCAATACCATTCAATGCAGCTGATAGTGGTCCTTACTATCAAGCCATAATTAATACTATTACGGAGGCAGGCCCAGGTGTAAAAGGCCATATAGGGTACCAGATTGGCAATCTATATTTAGAGGAGGAAATGAAAGAAATTGAAGTATATATTGCTTCAATAAAAACAAAATGGTCGCAGTATGGTTGCACGATCATGTGTGATGGTTGGAGTTCTCAGAATAGAAATCCTATTGTTAATTTCATGATTTATTATGATAGAAGCATGATCTACCATACTTCTGTTGATATTACTAATATCTCAAAGACTGCTGACTATATATTCTCGCTAATGGATAAAGTTGTTGATAAAATTGGTGAAGAAAATATCGTGCAGGTTGTAACAGATAATGAGGCAAGTTTCAAAGCAGCTGGTCACATATTGATGGAGGAGAAAACACTTGTTTTGGTCTCCCTGTGCAGCACATTACATTGATTTGATGCTTGAAGATATTGGCTCTGTGAAATCAGTCAAGGAGACATTAGATGATGCTAAGATGATCAGATCATTCATTTACAAAACCTCAAAGTGGTGAATTTAATAAAGCTGTTATCAGAGATAGAGATTTGTTGAGATCAGGTATAACACAATTTGCCAGAGTTTATTTTTATTGAAAGCCTTATTCGCTATGAGTAAGATTTGAAAAGAATGTGTACGACTACCGAATGACGTGAATTCAACAAGGAAAGGAGTAGAAGAAGTGTGAAAGATAAGGTTTCTAATATCATTCTGACTGACCGGTTTTGAAAGAAGGCAAGAGAGGTCCAAAATATTATGGATCCTCTTGTTAGAGTCTTGAAGATAGTGATCAGGACAAGAAATTTACATTATCTATTATATATGAAGTTATGGATAGAGCAAAATTAATTATAAAGGCATCAAATAAGAACTGGAAGAAGTATTGAGATATCATTGATAGAAGATGGGAGGGACAATTGCATAGACACTTGCATGCTGCTGGTAATTCATTTGCCGAGAAATCATTTTTGTTAACTAGAAATTAAAATTGTCATATCATAACAATCATGTGCTTACATTATTGCAGCATATTTTTTAAATCCAGCACTCTAATATTTAAAATTTTTTTCTACACATTCATAAGTGAGAATGGATTAAAGGAGGTCATTAAAAGATTGGAGCCGGATTTGAATAAACAAGCAAGAGCTATTAATGAGGTAGTAATAATTTATTTATTTCATCGATATAATATTATGCAAATATTAACACTTGTGATGCGTATTCTCACAGATAAAATTATTTGTGGATGGAGCTAGAGAATTTAAAAGCTCACTGACTAGAAGAGCAGTGCAACAATCTCTTCCAGCTGATTGATGAATTAATTATGCGAAGAAGCTCCCAATCTGTAGAAAATTGCCATCAAAATTTTAAGCCAAACATGTTCTTCATCGGGTTGTGAAAAATTAGAGCACTTGGTCGCTGATGCATACAAAATTGTGCAACCGATTGACAATGAACAAGTTGCATAAACTAGTATTTGTGCATTACAATATGCGGTTGCGAGTAAGAAACTTGACATGCAAAAGCGACACTGATGATTATTACAACCTAATTAATCTGAACTATATTTTCAATGATGATATTTTGGATGAATGGATTCGTAAGGGAGAATAATTGATGTTACCACTAGATGACTTAGGTTGGCTGGATGAAGGTATTCGTCGTAGTGTTGAAAGTGGCGGTGATAGCGGTGATGACGACGATGATGGTGATGGCGGCGACGGTGGTGATGATGGCGGCGACGGTGATGATGGCGGTAATGATGAAGAGACTCATGATTTTGGTGGAAGCTAATGAGGTGGTGTTATGACATGCGATTCAAAATATTATGTTACACAAGATACAGATCATGGAGCCCGGGCGGGGATTTCGCAGCAGCGTAGGCATTTGGATCGGTTGGTCGACTTCAGTTCTAGCGATGATTATTCGAGTGGACATGATAACTACTCACATGGTCATCATAGTCTTGAAGGCCATTTATAGGGGTTGGGTTTGACATCTGGCCAATATTCTAGCACTGGTGAATATTCTACTAGCAGCACTGAATATCGAGATTTTGGGTATTATCATCATGAAGCTGATATTGCACAACCCCTACCGCCATATTACTCTGATGCTGGATCTTCTGGCCAATCATCTCAGTCTACAAGATCTCACCCACAAAACATATTATTATCCTTATGAAAACTATATACACCTGGTTTCTATACTTATCGCGGGGATGATGATAATAATGATTTGTGCCTCCTCGTAATTCAATGTGAAAATGACTATATTAGCATGTACTTATGAATATTTTGTACAATTTACTATATTATGCATGTATTTTGATATCTTTCTACCGACGACGCTTGTATTTATATTTTCACGTTATGTTTTGAGTGCTAGGTGAAATGTTTTGAATATGTGATACATGAATTTTGATGTCTATATTGTTTTACGATTTGTCATGATTTTTTCATAATTTTTTGGCGTTCTATATAGCATTTTACGCGTATCGTCCGAGTCGCCGAGACCGATCCGTTTCGGTGCCGGCCGAGTCGGCGGCCGAGACCAAGATTTGAACCATGCATAAAACCGAGGATATATATATATATATATATATATATATATATATATATATATATATATATATATATATATATATATATATATATATGGATAGAAAGATAGAGATAGACTTATGTAGTTCCGAAAGGATTTGAGCCTGAATTCTTCCTACTCAAATACCAACATCCGACATTCAAATACAAGATTCACTCCGTTGAAGTTGATCTATATTATTTAAAGTAACTTAAAAAAATCAAGTGTTTTGAATACTTTTTGCTCATCCACCAAGCGGCGCAAAATGGAGGGCCAAAAGTAGTGAGTTGGTTAGATCTATGTGTTTAGATATATAAATTCTTGATCCATCCATTTGATCATGATCTAAACATTTAAAAACTTCCTACAAACCAATTTATGTTAGGTTTCCAATGTTCTACACCGTTAAACTAACCAACTCACTATTTAGGCCGTTCGTTTCCCCCTACTTGATGCATAGGCAAAAAGTATTTAAAATACTTGATTTTTGGTTTATAGATACTTTGAATAATATAGATCAACTCCAACGGAATGGATCTTGTATTCGGTTGATGTATGATTATATTTGAGTGGGAAGGATTTAGGTTCGAATCTGTCCGGAACTACACAAGTCTCTCTCTCTCTCTCTCTTTATATATATGTGTGTGTGTGTGTGTGTGTGTGTGTGTGTGTGTGTGTGTGTGTGTGTGTGCGTGCATACATAGAAGCAGTCTTAGTGCTAACCTCCTTATAGAAAGATCCAACTCTTTCTTTCTTTTGTCATGCATATCAAGTCATTCATCAAACGTCAATTTTCCTTCTCAAGCATCAACAGGCTGATACCCAAAGCTACTGATGTTGCCATCGTGCGCTGCCTCTAGCCCTCTTTGTTCTCATTCTTACTCTCACCCCTCTCCATTCCTTCTCCATATACCAATCTCAATCAACCGCAAGCAATTCAAAAGCCCCCACCACTTCATTAACAATCTATGATCAAAACTGAAACTAGTTGCACGTCACTACATGAAACCTTATGATCATCTTATTGAGCAACACTCACCAATAATTTCAAATGCTGGGAAAGCACTTTATTCTGACATTATAGTAAGAATTAAGTCCCGTTCCTAGTGAAGCACCAAGTCTTGCTGCACGTAGCCACCCTCTGGGCTACTTAATTGCGCACACACCCTCACCCTCACCCTGAAATCGCTGGCAGTGCACGCCCCTTTTGCCTTTGTTCTCGTTGTTATTGACCTCTGCTTAATCAAAGAGAGATTAAGGGGAAAATGTTGATTAATCTTATCGATTAATCACATTTCTAGAGGGTACGAACTAGATCTAGTTTTTGGTAGATATATTTAAATTTGAAACTACATAGTACATGGATATAAAAATAAATCAGATAAAATTATTAGGTACATAATTATTTATCCCTAGACAATAAGATCCTCACACTTTTGGTATTGTGGCATCTTTGTCTTGTTTGATAATTTTGGACAAAAAAGGTTACCATCTTAGTGCTCCACTATAACTTATTAAGTTGTTCATGAGACTAATAATGAATGAGTTATAAACGTTAAAATAGGAATGGAAATTCATTGATCATATCTCAAGTGTCATTATAGGAAATAGAGATTCATTATAGGTATGCTTGGTGGTTTTTGGATTCTGCATAATGACATTGGGGAGATGATTAATGAGTTTCTATTTCTTATTTTGACGTCTATATCAGTGTTCTAATTAGCGAAAGTGTAGCTAACAGAAGAGTGCTGCTAATTCCTAAAATAGAAAGTGCCGCTAAAGCGTGATGGGTATTTAAATAAATAACTAATAATAAATAATACATACATACATACATACATACATATATATATACATATATATATATATATATATATATATATATATATATATATATATATATATATATATATATATGATATACATACATACATACATATATGTGCCATTAAAAATAAAAAAATATAGAAAATTTAGATCAGTGAAAGATATAAAGTATTATTTAAACCATAGTTGAATCAAAGTAATGATTTATGAGTCATGGGGGGGGGGAAGTTTCTTTGAAGTGTCACCACTACTCGCGATTAAAAAAACCCAAACATCATACTTTAAGAATTGAAACTTGAAAGTCGAAACCATTTAAAAAATTTCAATATGAAAGAAAGAAACCATGAGATTTTTCATTGAATCGGTGATCACTTCAAGAAAAAACTGAAAAAACATACTTGAAAAAGAATTCGTGAAAGAAAGAAAACTAATAATGATGTGGCCCCCGTAGCATAGAAGAAGTTGATCGATTCACGTCGACTCCCCGTCGCTTTTTTTGCTCTTTCCACCGTTGGGTGCTATCGCCATAGGGTAGAGAGAGGTGCTTGCCTTTTTAGGATATGAATCGGTGGTAGGTGAGATAATTCTTTAAAGCGGGATGACTTTTTGCACTTAACGGGTTTTAAGAGAATCTCTTGTTGCAACTCACTTTTTGCCCACTTTTTACGGGTAAAAACTCACTTTAGCGGATCTGCGACCACTATAACTTTCAATCACTTGTTTCACACTGGGTTAAAGCGTAGCGGTTTACTACCGCAACGCTAAAGAGGCCACAAAAACTGCTATTCAGAACATTGGTCTATTCCTGACTTTATAGATAAAAATGCAAACACTTGAGTTAGTTGGGTTCATTGTTATAGAATTAGTACTCATCGACTATGTTTCACAGACACGACAATATTGAAATGGACACGACACTCAGGCATGTGACAAATTCTTAAAAAATACACTCGACATGTGTATCTGACACGCGTGTCGGATACATTTCGGGCACGACACGGCTCCATGATAAGAATGTCCATGCTACATAGCTCATCGACACTAAAAGTTTTGGCGCGCGCACACACCCTAAAACTGAAATAAATTGTCTATTAAGTTTTTTTTTTGCGTATGCATTGAGCAGAGACATAATTCACAACCAAAAATAGAGAGTTATTAAGTTTAACGATCTAGAATTTTTTATACCTAGCAAAGTTGGCACGTAAGGGTGGTGCGTAGGCAAGAAAATTCAAGTTTACTTGATTTTTGATTTTTAGGCCCTCGACATGATGTAAATCAAGTTTAACTAAGAGGGTCTCTATTTGGATTGCTTATCGTTGAATTTGAACGGGAAGGATTAACCCGAGTCTTTTAGGAAGTAGCCTACTTTCTTTCTCTCTCTCTCTCTCTCTCTATATATATATATATATATATATATATACAGACAGAAATATGTATATCAGCCGACAACTGAGAGTCCCTTTCAGTCTACGGTGATGTGGCATATTATTAGTCACACCAATAAGTTGCGGCACGCCTATTGGAACAAGTGAAATTGCTAAATTCCCCTGCGGTAAAAGGTAGTTGTCCCGCTATTGTTTATTATTATTTTCTCCCTTTTTCTTGTTCCGTGTGCTGTCAGATCTAGGTTTGAGTTTTCACTCATAAAGTTATTAAGTTTAACGATCTAGAATTTTTTATACCTAGCAAAGTTGGCACGTAAGGGTGGTGCGTAGGCAAGAAAATTCAAGTTTACTTGATTTTTGATTTTTAGGCGCTCGACATGATGTAAATCAAGTTTAACTATAAGAGTCTCTATTTGGATTGCCTATCGTTGAATTTGAACGGGAAGGATTAACCCGAGTCTTTTAAGAAGTAGCCTACTTTCTCTCTCTCTTTCTCTCTCTCTATATATACAGACAGAAATATGTATATCAGCCGACAGCTGAGAGTCCCTTTCAGCCTACGGTGACGTGGCATATTATTAGCCACACCAATAAGTTGCGGCACGCCTATTGGAACAAGTGAAATTGCTAAATGCCCCTGCGGTAAAAGGTAGTTGTCCCGCTATTGTTTATTATTATTTTCTCCCTTTTTCTTGTTCCGTGCGCTGTCAGATCTAGGTTTGAGTTTTCACTCATAAAGTTTTTCTAAAAAAAGCGGGATCCGGATCAGGTTTTTTCTTTGTTTTACTTTGCAGACTTAGATCTCTAAGCTCTTCGTTGTGATCTTTTTTTATTTTAATGTCGACCGTCGACCAGAACACATCTCCTGCCAATTCAGATCGCCGTCGTCCCCGATCTCTTTCTCCCGATCTAAATATGAACCATATGTCATCGTGTTCAACTCCCTTCTGAGATGCATGTACGTCTTCGTTTATTACTACATCGAAGATTTTGGTTTGCCAACAAGTTTGTTGAATCTCATTCACAATATTTATCAAGCCCGGATAAGATCCATCACTTTTGCTCTCACCAAACACATCGATTAAAGATTAGCAGAAGCATTATGACTAATTTGGCTGATGTAGGAATTCGTCCTTCAAATATTTCTTATGTTGTTAATGCAATGGACCACAGAAAAGATTGTAAAGAAGAAAGCCTGCAACATTATTGATTTTATTCGACACCGGAGAAATAACATTGGCCAGGAGTTTATTTCGATCATCAAATATTTTCAAGAAAAAGCTGAGTCCGATCCAGATTTTTTCTTTGCAAGTGAAGTTGATAATGCGGGCATACTTAGAAGTATTTTTTGGGCTGATGGAAAAGCAATCTCCTCGTATTTGAGTTTTTGTGATGTGATTTTTTTGACACAATATACGATACTAATCATTTGAACCTGTCATTTGCTCCATTCACTTAAGTGAATAATCGGCAGTCAATTTTGTTTGGTTGTGCATTACTTACGAACGAGCAGAGGAATACATTTATTTGGTTATTCAATAAATGGCTCAAATGCATGCCGGAGTTGCACTAAAAGTGATTATTACTGATCAGGATGCCCAGATGGTGATGCCATCAAGATGGTACTTTTAACTACTCGGTACTGTTACTGTTTTTGGCATGTAAGAAAACATATTGCCGAGTAACAAATCCCCTGATGAATAAGTGTGGGGAAGATTTTGCCTCTGATTTCCATCTTTGGTACACCTCCTATGACAACCAATCAAAGGTCTGAGAGTATTAATTCCTTCTTTGATGGTTTTGTGAATGCAAACACAAACTAGTTGAGTTTGTCTACCAATACAATGAAGTTGTCGCTGCCCGTCGTAGTTCTGAAACTCAACAACACTTTCGGGTTTGAATTGTGTGCCTAATTGCACATCAAATCCATATGAGATACAAGTTTCAAAATTTTATACCACGAAGATTTTTTAGTTGTTTCAAAAGGAATGGACAGTTGTAATGACACTCTTTTCGGAAGAGTTGGAATATGATGGACCAAAAACAAATTATTTGGTTGGCAAATTTTCAAAATCAAAAGATTTGAGAAAAAGTCAGTTATGAGAATTCAGGTGAACTTAAACGTGTCTTATAGTTGCGCATTATTCGAAACAGAGGGTATCCTTTGTAGACATATTCTGCGCATTTTGTGGCGCAATCACATTACAGATATACCAGAATCTTATATACTACAGAGATGGAGGTTGGATGCCTGTTACAAGAATATTGCAATTGAAAATGGCATTAGACCTTTTCCAATCAAGGCACGTGAGGGACTGCTAGACTGTGGACACTGCAATCCTAATTTAATGCAATTTTTGAAATGATGTCTGATTCGGATATCCATCTTTCAAAGTTGGATGCTGTGTTGGAAAGATTTACTGTAGAAACCAGTAATGAATGCAAATTCAGGACAATAAATGATCAATCACAGTCTGAAGCAAAATATTAGTTCCAGTGGATCAGTTGTAGTTTTGCGAGATGGTGAAGAATTGACTATACACGATCCAACTGGTCCTGTACCAATCAAGGAGAGGCCTAAAGGTGAATCCAGAGTAAAGTCTGGTTTTGAAGATTCTCTATCACAGAAGAAAGTCAAGTATCGATAGTGTGAAAACTGTCAACAGCTGGGCCATTACAAGACTGATTGTCCATTATTGGTATGAAAGTAACTCGTTATAGAATTTAAATTTAAGTTTGATATTTCAAATATTTACGTTTCTTTTTTACTTGCAGAGGAAATAGTTTTAGGTTGCGCTACCTGAAACGAATAAAGTTTTTATTTATACATCTTCAGGCATCATCTGCGACCATGATCGCAGTGTTAATGGAAAAGACATGATTATACTGCGACCCAGGTCGCAGTACATATACTATTATGCTTTCAAGTGTTTCCCATCTCTTGTTCTAATGTAATATGTTGTACTTTATCATAATATTTGAATACAGTGGAAATATTTTTTTAAAAATCCACTGCGACAATGGTGGCGTATTCATGCAGAATGCTATAGTTAATTGCACATAGACTGTGTTGTATGCATATTTCTTAAGTTAATGGAACCTTTATTATTCCTTTGGACCGCGACTTTAGTCGCAATCATCAGTTTTTAAAAAAATAGTAGTTTCAGAACCGCGACCAGCGTCGCAGTTCATATTTCACTATATTTTTGGGTTGTTTGCTTCTCTTTGGTCTGTATGAATTTTTACATTAAGGTTTTTAATTATGTTACTAGTTTAATATATTGACAGTGGTACCGTATTCGTACAGAATGCTATAGTTAATTGAATATGGAATGTGATCTCTGTATGTATATTTCTTGAGTTAATGGAACCTTTATTATTTCTTTGGACTGCGACTTCTGTCGCAATCATCAGTTTTACCAAAAAATAGTAGTTTCAGAACTGTGACCAGCGTCACAGTTCATATTTTACTGTAATTTGGGGTTGTCTGCTTCTCTTTGTTGTGTATAAATTATTACATTCAGGTTTTTAATTATGTTACCGATTTAATATGTTGAAATATGTTAATAATTAAATTGTATATTGTGAAATTTAGACCTTTACAATGCACATTACGACCTTGGTCGCAATTACAATTATACTCTTAAATTAACCTTTTATATCTGCAACTCCAGTCGCTGATATTACTTTTTTGTAACCGCGACATTAGTCGCAGTGTATCCCATTTTGATGTAAATTACCATATTTTTGTGTTTGGATCACATTGTCGTGTTGTTGGGCCAATACATGCTATCTTAATCACAGTCAGTCTTAAAAATAGTGAAAAAGTTTGACATAGGCCATAAAAAATTGCCACCATAGTTCATTGTTCTCACAAACATAAGAATTAAAATAGTGAAAAAGTTCGACCATTAAAATTAAAATTAGAAAAAATATTTATTTACATAATTAACATTCCAAAATAAAGTCATAAATAGTCTAAAAACATAAAAACTACAGATTTAAATTCTGTTGATGAATACAAAGGACTATTCTAGTCATCATCGTCATCACCATCATAATTATCTTCGTCTTTCATATTATGACAGTCTTTGTCTTTCGTATCGCTTTCCTCCTCTTTCTCCTCATTACCGCGACTCTCCTCTTTGCTTTCTTCTTTTTCACAACGGTATTTCGTTTCATCAATGAACTTTCAGAACGGGTCGTTTGTATCATGCATATCCTTCAACCCGTATCGAGGGAATGTATCAGAACTATATTCTCAATCATCATAGATGAATGACTTCTTTCAATGAAGATGGTGAAGAAGACATTTTTAATCTTTTTCAAAATTTTATAGAAACAAAATTCAGGAATGTAATTTAGTCTATTTGTTTTCCTTTAAAGGACACCCTTAATATATAATAAATAAGGCTTCATTTACTGCGACTGTGATCGAAATGCTAATAAATAAATTCATTTTTTCGTAATTTATTCGTACTGCTACCATTGTCGCATTATAAGAAGTTGATACAAGCGCCCTGGTTATGGATGCGACTTTGGTCACAATGCGGATTCTCAACTCATTATTAGTATTTAAGATTACTGCGACCTAGGTCGCTGATTCTCTTACATATACAGAATGGAAAACAGGGAATCTCAATGTAGTTTATAACACATGAATAAAAATATAGATATTACATTAATATATCCAACAGACCTGCTTTACAAAGAGTATACATTTATAATACAAAAAATTAATATGAATGAACTGACAATATTGAAATAAAAAATTTGATAAAATTTCAATCTTCAAATACCATCCTTCGTATTGTTTCTGTTTCATCCCAACTTTTCTTTTTGTATGTGAGTAACATGCATGCAAGCTCACTTCTCAGTCTGTACATCGGTCGTCGTCACAATATCAACTGTCGATGGAGTATTAAATGTTATACTTTCAATGTACTTGCATGCATATACAACGCAATCAACATTGAAATTGTACAGGAAAAAAATATGAGATTAAATTTTTACGGTAAATCAGCAAATAAAATCTTATGTAAATGTCATAAGAAATATATACCTGTTTGCCTGTTGGGGACATCTTACATATTTTATATAGAATTTTTTCAATCTTTTATTGAAATCAATTTCAAAAATCTGTAACAATCTTTCCTTTTGCATTGTTAATAGAAAAAATTTCAATATTAATGCAATTAAATGCAAATATCAGTAATTGTAAGATTAAATTTAACTCACCATTGTTCTGGCATCTGTTTGATACAACCTTCATATATTACTTGATTTATCCACTAGAACCAAAAAGTTATAAAAAATTCACTCTTGTATATGACAATGCAATGCCAACAAGGTCCAGTGAAATCCAGCTTCCTTGGCACTGTGTTTGTGAATGATCGGGAAGAACATGTAATGAACATCTCCTCTTATCCAGGTTCTCAATAATTTCTTGATGAAAAAATCTTTCAGATCTCTATTTTTAGATACAACATCGTGCTGTCAAAACCAAAACAATTCAAACATTTAAAAATTTAGTAATAAAATGCAATAAAAATATCAACATTATATGAAAATCAAAACTGAGACCAAGGTTGCAGTCCTCTTTGCTCACAATATTATTTAGACTGCGAACTTGGTCGCAGTCGCCTATTAAGCCCGAAAATGATGCTTACTACTATTGACTTTGACTTGAGTTGCAGTTGCTAATTAATCCTAAAAATTGAAGCTGACTAATAATGAATGCGACTTTGGTCGCAACGAAAATATTCAGGAATAATAACACAGCGACCTTGGTCGCATCAATTTTTTTGAATGAATAAAACAAATTGCGACGATGATAGCACTAAAAATATACTTCTTTAAAGATTCACTGCGACCCAGGTCGCAGTCAACTCATTAGGCCTTATCAATAATAAATGCTACTAGAAGATTTTTAACCATTAAAATTATAAAGTACTACATTATATAAATAAGTGATGTTTGAATTAAATAATAAAGGACAAAATAGATGTTTACCCAAGCTTCCCTTCGAAAGAATATACTTTTTAATCCATTCTAGATGCTTCATGCAGAAATGAATGATATTAGCATCTAAATCTCTACTGAACATCAGGTCCTCTATATGATTTTTGGCAACTATTATTCCGTTATCAGGATCTTGATATGCAATAGCACTACAAAAAAAGAGTTAATAATGAAATTGTGATAATATAAATAACTTATATGTGATATAAATTGAAATAAAATGAAAAATAATACTCAGAGGTGGTTTTGTCCCGAATTTTTTTGATGAGGGATTGTTGTTGTGACTGCAGAATTCTGTAGGCAATGCATTCACTCAATTCTCTGGTTTTCAGCTGAGTGTCGCCCTTCTCTGCCTTGCCGAAATCAGGGGCAGAAATCTGAGCCACAGGTTGTGGAAGAGTCTCTTCAATAGTTTTCTTTTTTGTTTTAGATAAATGAAATCGGAGTCATCGTGATCTCTCTCCGTGTACTTGCGTTCTTTAACTCCTTTTTCTATTGATCCTATAGAGTAATCCATAACTTTTCCTTTTACTGCTTCTTTGTGAACCGGAGTATGTTCTTGATTTTTTTCTCAGAAGCTTTGTCTTTTTATAGATATTAAGGATCTGTTGAGTTAAATTTAAAGTAAAAGCTTGGAAATATTCTCCAACAATACTAATTTCGAATTTAGATCGATTGATATCATCCTCTTCCTTTTTCTTCTTCTCTTCCTCTTGCTTCATCTACTTTCTCATCCTCTTTTGCTTCTCTTCCTCATTTTTCCTCTTCTCCTCTACTTCTTTCTTCCCCCTATTCTCCTCTCCCTTCTTCCTTCTCTTCTTTCATCCTCTTCTTCTCCTTCTCCTGCTCCTCTCCTCTTCTTGAATTTTCCTCTTCTCCTCCTCCTGCAGCTGCCTCCTTTTCAACTCTTCCTTTCATCTATTCTCTTGCTCCTCCTTCTTCCTCTTCTCCTTCGCAGCAGTGGCTGCTCTCAACAGCTCTTCTTTTTCTTTTTCCTTCACCTTTATTTCATGTTGCTGCTTTCTTAATTTTTCTTTTTTTTCTTCTCTTTTTTCTTTTTTCTTTAATTCAGCCTTGTGAGCTTTTTCATCCTCCATTTTTTCAATTTTTTCTTTCTAGCTCAATAACATATGCCCTCAAGTATGTATTTTCATTCCTCAAAATTTCTACTTTTCAGCTTGTTTATCCTGTGGTGCTGGCAATAACCTGCAATAGTCGGTTCTTGTTCCCTCGTTGTCTCCTCAACTATTTTGACAGGTTCTCGTTCTGTTTCCGCCGGGATATTAGCTTCAATATTTATCTCTTCTTTCTCTCCTTCATCTTCATCATCATCATCTTCAGTAGGAAGGCAAATCATAATTTTTTCATTATTCGAAATGTTTGGCTATTCGATTAAAAATCTGAAAATCATATTAAACAAACATCAATATAAAATTAACTTATTTGTTCTGCTACTTATATCGTAGCAAAATGAAACTTGTAATAGAAGAGCTATCAAACAAACTGCGACTATGGTCGCAGTCATAACTTTTAACTATAAGACTATCAGTACTGCCATCATAGTCGCAGTATGAATTTCATACTAAATTTGTCTCGTCTCAGGTACTGCAATCTCAGACGAAGTCAAAATCAAGAAAATAAAAGAACTGCAACCTTTGTCGCAGTTCACTTATAACATAATGAAGGGACTGCGACCAAAGTCGCAGTCTACTGAAATTTTAGCAGAGGATCGCGACTTTGACCGCTGGCATAAAAATTAAAAATAAATATATAAAAAAGTATTGAAGAGTCTATGGTGACTAACTATTAAAAACTAATGTTATCTTCTTCAACGTCATTAAGATTAATTTTCAATCAGGGCTCTGCTAGTATTTTGGAGCTCCCATCTTACTGTCTGTGGGGTTTTGTCCTCCAAACCATTCCTCGCCTAAAAAATAGCAACCTTTTCACATAGCCAATACTGCAACATGTATTAGTATATTAGTTTATATGAGCAATGTCAATATATAAGTAACTTTCAACAATTTTTACCAACTATATAATTCATACTTATAATAATTTGTACGAAGTATCCTTACAACTCAAATGTGGTGCGCCTGAAGATGTCCATTGACTCAATCAGGAATTACCAAACAGCTTTAGCTCGACATATAGTCTTCATTAGATGAATATTGGTAATTTGCTTCACTATATACCATGGCACCGTTATTTACTGTCAGAAAAGAATAGAGTGGCCGACGTATACATAATGATTAATGTTGTAAAGTTTTGAGCTGCAAGTTTTTGTCTATATCTTATAATTTCATTTAAAGTTACTTGCTGCTCAAGCTGTTCATCCTTTGTCACATCTAATTCAGTTCTTCTTTTCTTCTCCAGAAGATCATCCAAAGCTTCTACAAGGGATACTTTCGTGATCTTTTTAATATTTGAAAAATGGTGTTTTATCACCCCTGTCCTTCAGTGTACATGTCTTATTCATAATGAAATCTGACCCATTGATAGGTAGAAAAAAACGTTAGGGCAACATTCTCTACTGTTAACTCAATTAGTTTGCCCCCAATAAGAAAGGTCCTTGACTCCCTATTATAGTGGTCTACAGTTTTCAGTACACTTATGTTTAATTTCATGTCTTTGTTAGCACCAAACTCCTCGTTGTAGAAGGCTATGAAAATTGCACCAAACAGGGTCTCCTTCATTGCATTCACAAAATTTGCCTGAATGTACTTTTTGTATTTTCTAATGAATTCGCACATAAGCTTTAGGCTCGATTTTGTAGGATGAATCTTTAGTTCTTGCTTACTTATAGATGCAGAAACATTAACAATATAAGTACAACGACTGTAGTTCTTTTAAATAAATTTGAAAAAGAAAAATAATTTAACCTTGATCACAACAGTAGATAATAATTTATAATACACTGCGACCAAGGTCGCACTGATAAATAACAGTGGCAGATGTCACATTTTTCTAATTAACCCAATTAATTAACTAATGAGGATATTGGTCAATGGTTCAGAGCACTGCGACCCTTGTTTTATCATAATGCGACCAGGGTCGCAGTATCCTATTAAGCTAACTTAGTAAAATAGACCGCGGCGCAGGCCCAAAAAAAAGAGGACGGCAATACTGCTACATCGGTCACAGTGTTTTAAAAAAAAGTAATCTAAAAAACAAAACAGACATTAATAAATTTTTTTAAAAACATATTTTATTCACAGATTACGACCTAGGTCGCAGTAACATATTAAGTTAATATAAAAAACTGCGACCCAAATCGACTAAGTGGAATGAAAAAATACTATGACCTTGGTGATCTTGGTCTTAGTGTTAAAAAATTTAAAAATATAAAAAAAATTTCTCTAATAAGATCGTTAATTCCTATTTTCTTTTCCTCTTAAAATATGACTTTGATCAGAGTTTCAGGGTAGAAAATTAAAAATTATTGTTTCAAAACGCATAAATAGATTTAGTTTTGATTCTTACTTCTTTAAAACAAAAACGTGACTTTTTACTTTTAATTGCGAACATGGTCGCAAGCTTTTAAAATTAAAAATTTAAAAAAGTATTTTAAAAAAAAACCAAGATTGTTGAAAAATTTAAGAAAAACTAAAAATTTGCCTGAAAAATTTAGTATTATTTTCTTCTTTGGAATAAAAATTCAAAATTGAATTAAAAAATTTGTGCAAGAGTCACTTTCGAATCGAAGTTAAATTAAAACAGGGAATTTTTTTAAAAAACAAAAAAAAATTTAAATCACAACTGAAAAAAGCTAAATATGAAGGGCTACAAAACCCAAAAATTTAGGTTTTCTAGTTTTCCTCTTTATCTTTTTCCGCGGATGATTTTTTGGGCGTCATCTTGATCAAATCTTTGTTTTAAAAAAACAAAATTTTGAACGGAGTTGTTTGGAAAGTTTAGGAATAAAAAACACTAAATGTTTTCGAATTGATGAACTAAAAATTCAGATCTGTAATTTTTTTGGAAGGAACGGTTTTACAGGCAGTAAAAAGTTGTAAGGGAGGGTATTTTAGTCAAAGCAATTGCTGAAGTGGCCGATGGCTTATTCGAGCGGGATCTTTTGGTTTTTGTCATCTAATTTCTTTTTACAAATGTGTGGCTATTATGTTGCCACGTCCCATCGGCTGAAAAACTCTCTCAACTGGCGGCTGAGATATAGAAACCCCCCCCCCCCCCCCCCCCCACACACACACACACACACACACACACACACACATATATATATCATTTTGTCCGCAAGGGTGACCGAACGGTAAGCCACTTGGTTTGCTCCCGCGCTGGTTCAAATCCCGCTCTCAATGACATATTGGGGAGTAGCCTGGAGGGCTTGTTGACCACTAAGTTTTCTTAGGATGAGGGTGGGGCGTCTCTGGGATTACCCCGGACTTTACCTTCCATATATATATATATATATATATATATATATATATATATATATATATATATATATATATATATATCATTTTATTTTTTTTGTCGTTGGGGTCTTAAAGAACTTCTTTGAACTAAGGAACAAATTTGTGAATGTCTTGTGTAATCCACTGTGTCCTGTGAAAATCATCAAATGCTCATCAGCCCATCTGGTGCCATGTATGGAGGCTATAACCTGCACTGTGATTTAGGATATTTTATCTTTATAACTAAAAGCAGTTGAACATTTGACGTTTATTGAGATTCAAAACCCTTTTCTTACTCTTTGTTGTACTGTAACCGTTTTTCTGATTCATGAACTATCAACGTTTCCAATTCCCATTTATAAAACATTTCCAGATTCTCCTAGAAGAGGAAAAAAATCTACATGTTAGAGAATATAGCATGCACCGTTTTGCCTTTTCCAAGTGTATATGCATGTAACACACATGTGGGCTTATACAACTGCATACAGGTAGCACTTATTTAAAACAAAACAAAAGTCAGATAATTGCAAAAAACATAAATTCCAAAATTCAGAAAAGTAGCGTAGAAAATCTAAGATGGCGATGCAATCTGAAGTAATGACAATTGTTTGGATGCACATATGATTTATGACTAATTAGAGGTAAAAAAAACTGCAATAACAGCTGGTTAATTTGATGTGAAGAACAGATACACACCTAAGTCGATCACAAACTACGAATTAGAAAGTAAAAAGTCAATCATAAGTTAAAAAAAAAAAGCGATCATGAGTAATACTTTTGAAAAGTATACTTTAATATGCCTTAGAACCATTCATATTCCCTTAAAAAGTCAAATGTTATATTCATATCGAATGTCAGTTGTCAAAACATCAAACAAAATAATTCTACAACTAAGAAATAACTACTAATAAGTTATGACTACATGTCTTGAATAGCCAGCAATGACAATTAAACAGGTTTCTGGTCTCAGAACCTGTCAAAAATCTGTCTGTGGGCTACATATGTGTTGCTTATGTGGCAGCGTAACTCGCAATTGTGCATTTAATGCGGCTGAGGGCCGCATACATATATGGTTATGGTTGCATATTCCATGGTTTACAAATTGTGTGCTGCAGAACTTGTTTGCCTGGCCAAATGAGAAATTTCAATGAATAAAATCTGGATCTCAATTTGGAGGAGAGAGAACTCAGGTGCATAAATTATGCTGAGCATCTAATTCATGGTTTACATGCAGGGTGGTTAGCCAGGTTGAATATCCTTCATTAGTAGATTTGCGAGGACTTCTGTTAGACCTTGTCGCACAACTATTGGGTGCTTTGTCAAGGATCAGGTATGCAAACCGTACTTCTCTGATAGTTATCTTTTTCAAAATTCATATATTTTTTCACATTTGGGTGTTGTGCTGTCAGGTTATAGTCCAAAATTTTATGTTGTTGAAGTCCTTTGATGAAATTTTGTATTAGTGTACTGGTATCTATGAGAAACAAACTGATAATTATTCTTGAACAAAGATCAGAATTAGCCACGCCCTTGATCCAGGCTACGAGACGTCAAGTGTTGTATTTATGAAGTTTATGATTGAGTAGCTGCAAAACAGTAAATCAAGTATTGATTTTTCCCAATTCTGGTTTTTTCGGGACATAGATGCCTTGCAGTACTTGTTTTCTATATATTCTATTCTTCAATTTACAAGATTTTAATGACTTGTTGACATGCTGAATTTCTGAACACTTCAAAAAACTGTTCAATCACATAAAGCATGAATGGGTCTACATATTTTCGTTTGGGGTGTTTCCCACATTGCAAATGTTTGGTGTCGATGCTTTTTTGTTAATCTGATGTTGTGTACCATGTTGCTGGATTTTCCTGATATTCTTAGGTCTCTCTTTTCTCTAGTTTGCACTTCTTAGCTAATCCAGTGTACTTGCAAGACGCTTATTTATTTGTGGATCTCTTTAACCACAAACGATGTGGTGTTAGTTTGTATATTTTCTACCCATTCTCCTTCTAGACAAAAGCAAGTTCTGTAAATTTAACATATAAAATGCTTCCATTTCAACTCTTTCCTCTATTCTTCCCAACCTGTGAAGATCTCAGATTAGACAATCTTTCTCCATTTCTTTTCAGATGTAGATAAAAACCACATATGAAGAAAACAAGTTCAGCTCAGCAAGTATGGGGAACACATGCTATGGATCTTGTACAAAATTATGAGTACCATGAAGAAATGGGCCCTAGTGCAGACTTTTTGGGAGGGTTAGAAGGAACTTTAACAAGAATGATCTCTCTGCACCTTAATACAATGAATGAGCGAACGTCACAAGTTGAAACTTCAGCCGGTGTTCTTTCTTCAATATTGTACTTAGGGGCTAGTTAAGTGGTTCACCTATTGGAAAATAATAATATAATTGACCAGTTTTGGGAAGTTGCAATTACCTCAAATGAGAAGCAAAGTACAACTAGCTATTAGAAATTTAGAAATGAACATGCTAACTTTCATAATGAGACAAAACTATATAGGATACATTTTGATTTGGATATGTGGACATCATTTTTTGCCTGTTGATTGTACAGTTCAGAATTTAATATTTGGGAAGCAGCATTTAATGACTGTTCACGTCAAAGCTGTTTACTAAATTAACTAATGATAACTTTCCTGTTTCATATCCAATACAGGTTTAGTTCTGTGACGGAACGTTTTTTCATGGAGCTGAATACACGGCGTGTTGATACTAGTGTTGCAAGAAGTGAGACACTGAGTATAATTAATGGAATGCGCTACCTTAAATTAGGGGTATGCATTAACTTTATTTTCACATCAAGATATATGGTCATTCTTCACCAGATGATGGTTCTGATGATGTAGAAAGATTTGAAATTAGGCAATTTCTTGGAACTTATGTTGATTTTAGTGAATAGGATATCTATTGAGATGAGAGTAATGGGTATATTAATTATAAAGTTATTCTATTTTGCATACGGAGATGAAATATTCTTATTTACCTTCCAAAGAAAAGGAAACATATGAGTACATATATGTTTGCACGTCTCATCATGTGGCATTTTGCTGTATGCAAATTGTAGACATGAGACCAGTCTATCTCTGTGTACAAGATTTTGTCATTTTAACATGGTCTTGAGAAACTTTACATTCTAATCTTTTGGGCTCCATGCAATTTCACAGCCTTTATTATATTTGGGTAATTGGACATCATCTTGCTTCACATGCTTATTATTGTCGATATGCCTATATTGGAAGTCCAAACTTTCTGAAGCACAATGGACAAATTATATGAAAGACATCAGGGCAGTGGCAGATCTGCCCGCCCAGTGCCACACTGGAATTTTAGAAATTCTAAAGGTCTATGTCTGCTTGGGCATATTATCCTAGCGGGGCTGAAGCCCACACTGATTTTAATATCTGCCCCATATCTTCTCTATCTACTATAACAGAGACCTGCTTTCTTCTCTGAGAACAAGGAACACGACACTATGATGGCAAATGAAGAAAGTAAATTGGCGGTCTCCTATTCGTTTGCTGCTGACCGCTGCATTTGAGTCCTCCAAATTAATAAATTTTGTATAAGGGAGATTTCTGTAAACTTAAATTCTTTTTCATATGAAATGCTTTCAAATGTAATAAATTTTCCTTGAACTCTACATTTGTGGTTTCTTTAAGATGTGTTATTTGCATACAAATATAAAATAGGCGTTCTAATATTTGAATGTGAGATGATTGAATTAATGATTGTTTGGTTACTTACATTGAGGGAGATCTGCTTGATACTATTGATGATGAGGCTATCTTGAGTGCTTCCAGAATATGGGTCTCTCAGAGTAATGCTTTAGTATGGTTGATATCATTTTCTGGTACGAAAGAGAAGCATATATATATATCACACAGAGAGAGAGAGAGAGAGAGAGAGAGAGAGAGAGAGAGAGAGAGAGAGAGAGAGAGAGAGAGAGAGAGAGAGAGAGAGAAGGCTACTATTGATAGGATTTGAGATGCAAATACTATCACCTTAAATTTAAAGATGTGCAACCCTAAAATAAAATCCGTTCATTAGATATGATCTAATACTCATGAACTACCTACAAACAAAATTTCAAGAAATTTTGATGTATTTTACCCATGCATCTAGCGTCGAAAAATTTGTCAATCCTATGTTGATTTCGAAGTGTTGATTTTGTCAACACTTAATCTATGGGTAAAACACGTCTAAATTTATTGAAATTTGGTTTGTATGTAATTTATGTGTACTAGATCACATCTAATAGGGGTTACCCTTCTTTAAATTTGAGGGGGATAGTATTTGCATTTTAAATTCTACCGATAATAGCGTAGTCTGGTGCGTGCGTGCGTGCGTGCACGCGTGTGTGTCTTTAGATATGATTGTATATAGTTATTGCTAATCCAATTTCTTTTTCATTAAACAAGTAAAACAACTTCTGAAATTTGAATCTATCATTCTATCATGCTGTACATGAACAAAAATATATTTATACATATTTTCCACTAGTCTGCAATATCAAAAAAAAATCCTGTATCAGCCACTGAAAAGATATGGTTAGGCTTAGATAAATGCAACATTATTTGTTTTAATAAAGCAACATTATGTGAGAATTGTTTTATAAAGGTTTTCCAGGTAAAGTGAATATTGGGATAGACTATCAGAGGAGGTGTTCATGCTGGTAGAAGTAACGTAAAAGGCCTTGTTCAGTTTTATTTGGAGCAGTGTATAATTTTTTATTGTTAGTTGCATCTTTAATCTATGATAACTTTCAATTTCTTTTCTTAAAAGAAATTTTGTTCTTGAATGTATTGCCTGATGTAACTTTTGAATTTTGCTAGGTGAGGACAGAAGGTGGGCTGAATGCATCTGCATCCTTTGTGGCAAAAGCAAACCCTCTTAATCGTGCCGCTCATAGGAAAAAAAGTGAACTTCATCATGCCCTCTGCAATATGCTTTCAAGCATTCTAGCACCACTTGCAGAGGGTGGAAAAAGCAACTGGCCTCCTTTGGGTGTGGATCCTGCACTGACTCTATGGTATGAAGCTGTTGGTCGAATTAGAGGGCAGCTGATGCATTGGATGGACAAACAGAGTAAACATATAGCTGTAAGTAGATCATTCAAGTTTTTTGAAGTGCTGGAGCTGAAGTTCTTTTTCTGTGGTTTTAATGCTTGAAATGATCAACAGATCATGCATTTTTTGAAGCACCTCCCATCTTCAACTTACACCCTTTTTATGAATTGTGATAATAGTGATTATTATATTGCATACAGAAAGCTGATCTATGACAATCCAAGAGTAACATTACAAACAGTCTTTGCTTGAAGTAGGTGAGTAATTCAAAATTCACATATTAGGTAAACATAAATTTGATATTGACTCTGTGGACCAATATTAAATGTTCTAGAGAGCCAAAAATTGAGGCCAGTTGGTACCGTGGGGTTAAGCTAGTGTGACCAATGGTCTAGTCTCTAATGTTTGACCAATACTTGGACTGACAAAAGAGTGGGTGAGTGGGGAACTACATAAATTATGAGGTTTGAGTTGTGTCAGGAATGTACACTTCTGTTGAATATGCTAACATATGATATATGTTTGTGCGGAGGAAGAGGTACATGTCCAACAGCTTGATGTCTGTTTATGGAACTTCGTGTGTTCTATAATGTTGGCTGATAGGTATCATCAAATTGCAGCTTAAATTCTGAGTGGATGGGTGAAGTAGGGTTGAGGGACGAATGGTTTGGGGATCTGCATGCACATACTGTATGTGTACTTGTGGTCATTGGATGCTTCAAAGTTGTTGTGCTACCAAAAACAAGAAATGGACGGTGAATTGGAAGGAAAGGGGCAAGGGAGGGGAGAAAGTGGAGAAAAGGAAGGAGTTCCCATTACAGATTTGTGGTATGCACACATATGTTCTGATTTGCATGCACATGCTTGTACATGGTGGGGCTTTAATCAAAATCTGTGTTTTGTTCCCATTTATAGATTACACATTCTATCCTTACAAGTGCAGCTTCTAGGGTATAGGTCAGTCTTCTGATCAGGAATGAGATAATAAAGTATCTTATGAAATTCTCTTGAGATGTCAATTACTGATAGTTATTGTCTTATTGAGAGTACATCCAGTCTCCCTGCTGTTAGAATGTGAGTTTCAGTTCAATGCCTGACTCAAATCTGGCCTTTCACAGGACAAAGTGAACATTGTGGTATGTCCTCGTGTAACTCGAGGGACTATGCCTTGATGTACTTCTGTGGTTTCTCCTATATGTAATGAATGATTCTAATATTTCTATCTGTAACTGCTGCAGCTTATGATTCATATGTTATATATTCAGTTGCTAGTCTCCAAACTCTTATTCTTGGAATGTATGCATCAACATTGGATAAAAAGTTTTGTCATTATTGTTGACTGTTAAACTGTTTCTAGTATGAACGTTTTTTGTTCGAATTCTTCCTGATTTTCTGTTTTTTTATTTAATCCAAGTGGATTTTAATTACTTTCTACAGATGCAATTGCATTTTTTATTTCATATTTGTTTAATTAGTTTCTCTGAAACTCTTTCTATAACAACAAAGCCTCATTTTCAGGTTGGCTTTCCATTGGTGACCCTTCTTCTTTGTCTTGGGGATCCACAAACTTTCAGCAGTAACTTTGGGCCCCACATGGAGCATTTGTATAAACAGCTAAGAGTGAGTTAAATAAGTTTGATTTTTTAGTTAACACTTGACCATCATTTTGTTGCACTCTCCTATGAGATATTGGGTCAGGTAGCAGGTGTTCTAATTTTTATTGCTTCTTTTTTTCTTGCAATGATTTGATGGAGGATGTCAATCTTTTTCAGGACAAAAACCATCGCTCCATGGCATTGGATTGTCTGCATCGGGTTGTGAAGTTCTATTTAAGTGTCTATGCTGATTACCAACCTAGAAATCGCGTCTGGGACTATTTAGATAGTGTAACTTCTCAGTTACTGACTGTTCTAAGGAAAGGCTTGCTAACACAGGATATTCAGCATGATAAGCTTGTTGAGTTTTGTGTTACTATAGCTGAAAGCAACCTGAATTTCTCCATGAATCACATGATACTGGAACTTCTGAAACCAGATAGTTCAAGCGAAGCAAAGGTTATTGGTCTAAGGGCTTTGCTTGCCATTGCTACTTCTTCTCCAAATAAGCGTCCTGGGCTGGATATTTTTAATGGTGTCATATCCTTTCTTTGTAGAAACTCTTCTGCCAGTTATTCCATCTTGAAGTATCTATTTGTTTTGATGCTAATTTTAATTGGTTGAAATGTCAGATCAAGATATTGGTCACTTTATTCCAAGAGTGAGATCTGCAATTGAGTCAATTCTGAGGTCTTGCAACAGAACTTACAGCTTTGCTCTTCTCACTTCATCCAAAACTACAATAGGTATCTTTTTTCTTCAGGGACATTAATGGTAGATATGCTTAGTTAATGCTATTAGCGAAACTATCATGGGATATTTAATTAATTTGAGAGATATTGGGCTAATTAAGTTTATCTTGCCAGTGGCTATTGTTGTTGGAGAGCATTTTATGTTCTCATTCAACATGTCATTATTGTTTTCCTAATGAACTGATTGATTCCAGGACCTAGAGAGAAATATTGGATAATTAGCACTCCACATACTGTCATTGATATATTGTTCTGGAGTATGATCTTGTAGAATATGTCGTAACATTCATGAGAAAAGAGGGGCCTATGTGAAGATGGCTGGGGGAGTGTTAGAGAATTCACTTAGATGGTGAATGGGACCACAGATAATCATTATCAAACCCTTTCCCATCAAAATGGAGTCAGCTATGATGCACAAGGGTCCATGAAAAGTTTGTCAAAAATTTTGGACTGTCTATCAACGTATATGTCAACCCTTTACATTCCTGCCTAAATTTCTATACTTGGCGCTATGGCCAAGAGATTGAGTTTCCATATAGCCTCAAATTCCGAGTGCAGGTAGGAAAAGTTACCGATTGGCTATGCAATTTAAGCTGGTGCAACCCAGGAGCAACATTCCAAAATTCTGGTAGACTGAGAAAGCCAAGTTAAATGGGTTTTGGTTTGTGGAGAACACTTCACCTGAAAGGACACAACTGCTTAGTAGTTTTTTTTAATGCTTATTTCTTTTGTTCTCTCTAAGTGGACCCCCACATCATTTGAAGAAACTGTAAGCTGACATTCCTTTTTTCTTGTTTTACAACAAGTACTGGGAGCATTGACTCAACTTGAGGCTGTTGAAGACGTGCATCTTTATATTCTTGACTTTATTTATCTTGTAACATGGTGAATTTCTTCTTCTGTTTCTTTTTTTGCTTTTCTGTTTCTTTACTTTTTCAGTGCTTCAGGATTCAACCGATATAAATATGATATATATATATTTTTATTTTTGTTAAATCCCCTTCTCTCTTTTTTCTACACTGGAGGTAAATAAGGTTTGTCACTTGCAATCCGATTTTAAGTTAAGTTTGATTAGTGATTTGCTTCCGCATGGCAAATGACATTGACTCTGAATAAGTCCATTGTACAACGATATACTTCTTTGCGTTGGAAAATTGGCCAACGCCACATGGGATGTGATGGGATCACTTTTAGTTGCTTTCAGTTGGAGTCTTTTGTTTGCTTTTATTGTAGGCTTTTATTGACTTTAGTTGCTTAGTCCCGCATCGCTTGTGATGGAAAACTTTGTTTTGTAACAGTCTATTTAAAGAGGCACAACCCAATGAAAAAGTAGACAATGAATGATTTAATTAAAAAAACTTTCCAGTTAAAATTTCTTGAGTCATGAGTTTTTGAGATTAGGGTGTGAAGCCCGTGGTGTATGGAGCGTGAAGCCCGTGGTGTAAAGGGGTCCGAAGCCCAAATTTACCCTCTTTTCTTAAACCCTAATTCTCTTTTCTATTTCTTCTTCTCGAAACTCTAATTTCTTTTGATTTGAAGGTGGTTGCGATTCCGTTTTACATTAGTTTAGTATCAGAGCTCTTAGTTCCAATCTCCTTCATAATTTTCTTCTCCATTTCCACCAAATCTTATATCTACATCAAACCCTAGATCTATTCCAAAAAATTTACACGATTCATTGACACTGTTCATCCACGACACTGTTCATCGGCACTGTTCATCGCGCCACTATTCACTACATAGCATAACCGCAGTCCGAAGTCTATTTCAAGCCTGTTCAGAGTCTGATTCGAGTTGCGTCTGAAGCGTTGGATCCGCAGTTAGGTTCCGGAGTGGGAGATTTCACAGCATTCAAACAACAGACCTAACCTCAACAAGCATGTGTTTGGTTCCGACACTGTTTATGCTGTATAAGATCAGCGTTCAGGCCACATTTTCAGCCCAATTTGAGTCTATTTGTAGCCATTGAGATTCTTGGGTAGCTTCTATTCTTTATGTAGTGAAAATTTGTTCATGGAATTTTACTTTTCTGGAAGATATATAATATTTATGTTGATGATAAAAAAGTTGAACGAGATATGTATGCGGCTATCCTGTACTTCTGAGGTTCTAGTGATCATTATGAGTATGAAAATTGTGAAAATCATTTTAAAGATTTTTTCAGTTATTTCTCCTAGACGTCTGAGCAGAAGTGCCGCTATGCCCAAATGAAGCTGACTGGAGAAGCTTATTGGTAGTGAAAAGACAATCATAGGTTCTGTCGATATTTGTTTGTCTTATAAGATTTTCTTCATACTCGGTATGCTCCACACCTTTATGCACCAGAGGCAGATTGCAAAGAGCTTAATGTTGAGCATGAGCTCGAGCTTGATAGGCCACAATTTAGCGATTTACTCGCTGAATGTAAGGAGCTCCTAGCTGGCATGGGGAAGATTCTAGAAAGCATGACTGCAAAGGTTGCATATCCAAAGCCAGAGTGAGAGCCAAAAGTTGTTGAAGCCCAGAACCAGAGTCAGAAGTGAAAGAGTCAGAATTTGAGAAGCTTACAAATGAGACTCTTAAAGATCTTCTAACAGAGCCTACCATGGAGGTAGTGTCATTTTTGACAGTTATGAGGGCCTCATTATCCTTAAGATCGCCTGATGTCTACGACCGATTGCAGTTCTTTCTACATGAGACAAGATCACAGGTGATTAGGCTATTCATGGTGCATTGCAGTCAGTTCAGTTTTCATCATGGATGATTCACATCTGTCTACTACTTGTGAGTGGTTCGATCTATCATCATGCACATCCGATCTGTCACGGAGGCCAGTTTCACCTCCACCATGATCTCGACGTGAAACACCAGTGCTACTGCCACAACTACTATCTTGGCCCGATTGAGGTGATGCATTTAGATTGTTCAGCTCGACCTGGTCATGCTTACCATTTGTTTTCACTACATTCACTGGAGATAAATACTTTCAAGCTGGGGAGAATTGATGGGGATCACTTTTAGTTACTTTCAATTGTAGCTTTTTGTTTGTTTTTATTGTAGGTTTTTATTGATTTTATTTGTTTAGTCCCACATCAGTTGTGATGCGGAATTTTGTTTTGTAGTATTCTATTTAAAGAGGCACAGTCCAATAAATAAGATAGACAGTGAATGAATTAAAAAAATTAAATTTTTTTGAGCCCTGAGTTCTCGAGACTGGGGTGTAAAGCTCGTGGTACAAGGGGTGTGAATCCGTGGTGCAAGGGGTGTGAAACTCAAATTTATCATTTTTTCTTAAATCCTAATTCTCTTTTCTATTTCTTCTTCTTGAAGCTCTAATTTCTTTTGACTTGAAGGTGCTTGTGATCCCATTTTACATCAGGATGACTTCACAAAATTGTTCTCATGTTGAAGGTAGGTAGTTTGATCACTTAGATAAAAAGCTTGTTGGTCCCACCATTGAACACAACAAAAACACTTTAGTTTTTTAGCAAAATAAAACACAGTTTATAAGAAAAAGAAAAAGAAAAAGGAAAAGGAAATATATAAGACTTGGATTTGGGGATTAATCCAGATTCTGATGACCTATATCATCCATTCTGTGGAGGATTTAAGGGTTTTAATATTTTATATGTATACATGTATAGCTTTGGTTTTGGAAATGGTACTAGAGGAGAGAAGCAACCATGCACTTGTATGTATGCATGTATGTATGTATGCATATATGTTCCATTTGTATGCCACAGTCCATTATTTCTTGTCTGTTTGATGGTTTCGTTACAATATCATTATGGTTAGCAATCAAAATTGGCTGTTGGAGATGATGACTTGATAATACAATTTAAAGATGTCAAGTTATGATTTAACTGTTCTTCAAGAAGCTTGAGTTTGGAGCAAATTTCTTTTCAACTATTTAGTGGCACAGTCCTCTTCTTAATTATCATGTGATACTGCTACAACATTTTATCAGGCAAGCTACTGAGTAGTTGAGTCATCCATTTCTGAAATCGAAACCTAGTCAGTGATCACAAGGAAACCGCCTTATGTTTATCATTATGAAGCTTGTAAAATTAAGGAAGCATGTTTCAGGTTTTGACATCACAACCTTCCACTAAATATTCCAAGCAAAGATTTTGGAGCATTAATTTCATCCTATCTGTCTATCATTATGAAGCTTGTAATCTTCCTCATCAATTATTGTAATAATGTTTAATCATCATGATCCGGATTTGCACATTTTGTGCATACATATTGTCTATGGTAGAGCATAGCAGTGGACCTTCTGCAGAGACTTCCTCTGTGGTAAACCATTCTGCGTTTGAAACATTCTAGCACAAGTTAAACCAAAAATGTTCTTGTGCAGTTATGGCCGTCAGGTTTTGTGTAAGACACTTTTCATTTTTATTTTGTCTTCCTGACTGAATAGTCAAACCTATCTTTTTTGCAGGTAACCCAAGCATACTTCAAAATTTTGTGCCATTCAAACTCTTTTGATATGTTTGGCTTTTCCTGCTATAGTATAACAATTTAATAATTGTGCACATTTAATGTTTGGTTGGATTGAACACCAATAATTGAACTTTGATTGTGTGCATGTGTGTTTTACAGATGTTTGTCATCAGATAGGACGCTCCTAGTTCACTAGGAATTCAATATTTCTTAAGCTGACAGATTCATGTATATAGAACAAAGTTAGAATTTGTGTTTGAGAAGACGTGACTGATAAGTTTTAGGCATCCCCCTCTTTCTCTAATAGCCTCCTAATTTTTTTGATATAGTCGCATTTTTTTATATTTTCATATCTTTCTAGTATAGAAACTCTATTTTATAGATTGTCTTATTCGTATGACTTGGTTAACATGAAGCATACCTATAAACTTTTCCAGATACTGTGACCAAGGAAAAATCTCAAGGGTCCCTTTTTAGGTCCGCGCTGAAGTGCATACCTTACCTAATAGAGGAAGTTGGTCGAAGTGATAAAATAACTGAAATCATTCCTCAGCATGGCATAAGTATTGATCCTGGTGTTCGTGAAGAAGCAGTGCAGGTGATGAACCGGATTGTACGCTATCTTCCCCACCGTCGTTATGCTGTAATGAAGGGAATGGCTAACTTCATACTGAAACTTCCTGATGAATTTCCTCTTCTCATTCAAACATCACTGGGTCGCTTAGTGGAACTTATGCGCTTGTGGAGGGCTTGCTTAGCTGAAGAAATGTTAGCGAATGATTCTCCGAATATAAAACAATTAAGCCGTGGACGTAATATGTCTCATAAGTTTCCTTTTCCTCAGTCAGGAGATCCATCTGAGTTCCGTTCGTCTGAAATGGATTCGCTTGGTCTTATTTTCCTCAGTTCTGTGGATGTTCAGATAAGGCATACGGCTTTAGAGTTACTGCGTTGCGTTCGGTTCCTAAGAAATGATTTAAAAGACCTATCAGTGAATGCCCAGTTTGATCAGAGATTAAAATATGACATTGAACCCATTTTGATCATTGATGTGTTGGAAGAAAATGGAGTAAGTTCTTTATTGGGAGCACCAACTTTTGCTCTTTGTTGGTTTCAATTCTGTCTTGTGTTTTCATCACAGCCTTTATTAACTTTTAACATTTTAATTTTACAGGATGACATAGTTCAAAGCTGCTACTGGGACTCTGGACGCCCTTATGATCTAAGACGGGAGTTGGATCCTGTTCCTCCTGACGTGACACTGCACTCCATTCTTGAAAGCCCAGATAAGAATAGATGGGCCAAATGTCTTAGTGAACTAGTCAAGTATGCTGGTGAGCTTTGCCCAAGTTCTGTACGTGAAGCAAGGCAAGTAAATCCTCTTATTTTAGATTTTTATTTTTTTCCGTTCATATTTTTCTTGGTACTGTGTGTTATTTTTTCTGTTTTTGCCTGCTTCAATATTTAAATGAAATTTAAAAAAAAATATGAGAATGTATTTCAGGCTTCGTTTTCACCAGTATTACGACTAACTACCCCATACAAATTCTTTTACACATTAATTCATATGATTTTCACAATTTCAGAAAGCGAGAAAACTAATCATGCCCTTAAAGGACCATTGGAGTTACATTAATGCCCTTGGTTTTGACTCGAGGATTGAGTTACTGGTTTCATCCGTTTCGTTTCAGTTTCGAAGGGGTTGATCCGAAATACCCCTAAAAACTTGGTTTCGTTTGCGTTTTGGCAAAAATCAGCCAATAAACCTGAGAAAAATATTGAAGACCATGAAAATCCATTCCCCTCCTCAAAATATCAGATTAACGAAGATATCTACAAGATCCCAAAAAATTTAGGGAAAAAAATAAAAGAGAAAAACCCAAATCTGAAATTGTTCTAAAAGAGAAAAGAGGAAATAGTGTTGGCAAATGTCCCCATGGATGAATGAGGATGCTGTTGTAACTTGTTATTTTTGCTGAGTGCACCGTTATAAATGGCTTAGTTGTTGTTGTTGTTGTTGTTGTTGTTGCACCGTTATAAATATTTCCTGTTGGGTTTTGCAGGCTGGAGGTTATGCAGAGACTTGCTCATATTACACCTGCGGAGTTAGGTGGGAAGGCTCATCAGTCGCAAGATACAGAAACCAAACTGGACCAATGGCTAATGTATGCGATGTTTGCATGCTCCTGCCCACCTGATAGCAGAGAAGACGGGGGCATTGCAACAGCTAAAGAACTTTTTCACCTCATTTTTCCATCATTAAGACATGGCTCAGAGGCACATGCTGTATGTTCTCATAATGATACTATCACATCTACAATATATTCTATTTACAATAGGTTCTAAGTCGCTGGAGTGAATTATAATCAAATGAAATGTTTCGGAAGATTGATGATAAAGTTGTGGAACCTTCTAAAAGAAAACCTTGTTTGATATATCTTCTGAGTATTTTCTTCTTTTATAAATTCTACACGTTAAGTAGTCCTCTGATAGTTATTCTTACAGTCTGTTCATGTTGAAGATGAAAATGCTTTAGCAATTAGACAGGGAAACATTTCCGACTGGCTGGCGCCAGTATATTTTTTTTGTTGTGAAATCAGACTAATTTAGCTGATTTAACTGCTTGGGCAAGGCAGTTAGAAATCTGTCAGAAATCAGACTAATTTAGCTGATTTCTGACTGATTGAAATGTTTAAAAAAGATTGATGATAAAGCTCTGGAACCTTCTAAAAGAAAACCTTCTTTGATAAATCTTATGAGTATTTTCTTCTTTTATAAATTCTACGCGTTTAGTGGTCTTCTGATAATTATCTTCGTTGTCTGTTCATGTTGAAAATGAAAATGTTTTAGCATAGCCCGGGAAGCATTTCTGACTGGCTGGTGCCAGTATATTTTTTGTTGTGAAATCAGACTAATTTAGCTGATTTAACTGTTAGGGCAAGGCAATATGTGAATATGATTCTATGGTCTAAAACTCAAGGAAATAGAACGTTCCTAAATACTATTAGGATGACAAGAAGCCACACGAAGTATTTATAAAAACTTTTTGCAAATTTTAGCATTTACATGGTCTGTGAAACAGAATGTTCAGGTGAAAAACAGGAATACTAGATATAAAGACAATTTAGAATACAGATTTAATAAATGTGTCTATGATTGTGCACATGAGTGGGTCTCTAGGACACCCCATACTTAGAGTCTATTGACATAGAGACCGTGATAGTACTTGTGTACTATTAAAGAAGTTTAGTGCATTCCTTTCTTTTACGTTCTCTGGATGGAGTTCACCGAAGTGCAACTGGGATTTTTACTGGTCTGATTCTCCATTTTATTTAAAATCATAAAATTCTAATAAAGACACATGATGGACATCCGATCATACTTTTATTTATTTTAATCTTCTAGTTACATTTTTTTCACAGTTGTCTTAAGACTTGCATTCCCTTTGTGTTACTGGATGATATACTGTAGTTACTCTATCAATATTTGTATGCACTTTAACTGCAATTTAGGTATAAGAGAGTTGCAATATTTTCAGATTATTGAATTATTAAATAGTTCATAGTTTCTTCGTATGTCTTTGCATTTTTCTCCAGTTGATCATGAATTCTTGAAAAATCGTGAAATAACTACTTGTATAGTATTTCACATTGACTTTTCATAAATAGTCTCATCTGATTCCTGTGAACGTTTACACAATTTTCTACATCATCTCATGCTTCAGATGTGCATGTATTGAAGTGATATTGCATTTATGTTTCTAGTTTAGGATTCAAAGCAATGATTAATAAACGTCTCTTTTTGTAGCATGCTGCAACCACTGCTCTTGGTCGTTCACATCTCGAATTATGTGAGATCATGTTTGGCGAGCTTTCATCTTTTGTTGAAGAGGTGTCATCAGAATCAGAGGGAAAGCCAAAATGGAAGGTGCACCAATTAATGGCTAATTTTCATCTCCTATGTGCTACCCAATTTATATTATAATTAAAGTTGTGAATTTATAGACCCTTCTTATTTCTAGTTAAAATATTTTTAGTTCTGACCTCTTGCCGGTTCCGTTAAAACTTTTTTAGGGTTATTTCTTATCAGTTCTGGTAGTTGATTGTTCTTCTATCGCAGATTCTGCATAATCTTTAACCCTTAGATTGGAACTGTTGCAGATCAATGCCCACATTTGATTAACATGTTTGTGCCATGAAAAAAATAGTAAAGTTTAATTTTTGAAATGTTTGGTTCTTTAAAGGGATAATGTATTGTAGCAGTATTATTTTTTTAAAAGGGAAACCATCATCATCTTTTACCAGTATCACTTAATATACTCACAACAATTTCAGAATTGAAATCATAGGACAGTTGTGGCTGGAAAATCTATTTTCCCCCTGATTTTCTTGTACTGCTCTTTACTTTCATGTGCCTTTGAGTTCATAATTTATCTTGAGAAGACCTTGTCAAATACAAATTGTTGTATGCAGCAGAATCAGAAAAACCGCCGAGAAGAACTTCGTGTTCACATTGCAAATATACATCGTACTATTGCTGAAAATATTTGGCCCGGGATGCTAAGCCGTAAACCGGTGTTTCGTTTACATTTTCTAAGATTCATTGACGAAACATGCCGCCAGCTATCATTTTCACCTTCTGATAGCTTCCAGGACTTGCAGCCTCTGCGCTTTGCATTGGCTTCTGTTTTAAGATATCTTGCTCCCGAGTTTGTGGACTCAAAATCTGAAAAGTTTGATACCAGAACTCGGAAGAGGCTTTTTGATCTCCTTATTACTTGGTGTGATGAAACTGGAAGCACATGGGGCCAGGAAAGCAACAGTGACTACCGCAGGGAAGTTGAACGTTACAAGTCAGGTCAACATAACCGGTCAAGGGAATCTATAGACAAAATCAATTTTGATAAAGAGGTGCTCGAACAAGTGGAGGCAATTCAATGGGCCTCCATGAATGCTATTGCTTCTCTTTTATATGGCCCTTGTTTTGATGATAATGCAAGAAAGATGTCTGGACGGGTTATATTGTGGATTAATAGTTTGTTTATGGACTCAGCCCCTAGAGCACCATTTGGTTGTTCACCAGCGGATCCACGAGCACCGCCTATTCCAAAGTATACAGATGGTAGTCGTGCAGCTGGTGGACGTGACAAACACAAGGCCGGTCACCTGCGAATTCCTTTGGCAAAAACTGCTCTAAGAAATCTTCTTCAGACAAACCTAGACTTATTTCCAGCTTGCATTGATCAGGTGCTTCTCTTTTCCTGTTTTGTTTTCCTAGTTTATGATGTTTCGTACTGTCAGTTTCAAAGCTGGATGTTACGGACTCTTTTATAGAATGCTTCTTGCTGGCATTACATTCACTGTACTGATTTATTAAGCAGTTCAATCCCTTCATAACTTAAATTTCTGTCAGTAAGTTTAATCAAGTGATGTCCCAGAGGTTTCCCATCCTCTAATAAATGTTTTCCTGTTCTTCAGAATGCATAAACCTGAACAAGTGAACAGCAACAATAGAATTTCTATCTTTAATATCATCATGAAAACATACCAATAATTTACAATTTCCATGTTCGTGCATTTATTGTGAGAAAATGTTTAATTTTTTGTGTTTTGCAATGTGAAGCATTTGGTTTTTTGCCAAGAAGGTCGACCATTAAACCTAAATAGAACAAGTGATTTTAGCAACTATATCCTTAGGTTTTACAAGTATTACATATTTAACCTTGTATTATGTAAAATTTTTATGTGCCCGCATGTTTTGAAATATATTGTCAAATATATCCTTCCGTTAGTTTAGGGTAAAAGATGCCCGAGTTTTTCATAAATTATATAACTAATTTTAAATATGAAAATTTTATTGACAATTTAACCCGTTCGAAATTGCTTGTGTCGATGAGAGCAGGCCTACACATTCGGATCCTCTATAACGGTTCAAATGATTAATCTGAGCTGTTCATTCTAACATGTGGATGACTCGAGACATTTTTACACAAGTGGGTTCTGCTATGGTACATGTCCAAACTCATCCTTTCAATCTCAGTGGCTCAAAGCCATTTGGATAGAATGGATCCCAATAGTGCATACATGCGCAAAGAAACCTATTCAGCTCGTCTCCTCCTTTCTCTCTCTTTCTTCTTCTCTACGTAATAAAACCCAACACCGACACAGTAGGCCCTTCTTTTCCCCTCTTTCCTAACAGAAAAACTAACTAATACCAAACCCTTCTTTTGATGGCGAGGCGATTTATTTTTAAGACCCGATCGGGCTCCCAACAGTGCCTGAAATTGTACAGCATGGAAGTCATACTTGAGGCCTCTGATATGATGGCGAAGAACAAAGGGCCATTGTGTGCTGAAGAATAATCCATTGACGACCAAAGCAAAGATAATTGGACACACCAAAGGCTATTATGACAAGATGGCCGACACAGAAGAGAACTACAATGAGCATGAGAGGACGAGGAAAATAATTTGTACTTAATGACCCGGATCTTAGATCAGATGCGACTCGGCCCACATAGGTAGGTCCAAATGCTATTGAGGGAGACAAAGGTGCTGATATTGTACGGAGGTTAGCCCAAAGACTGCCCGATCTGACCTATATATGTATAGATCACTATCAAGGTCCCCGACTTCGTAGATTGTCACCAAGAAGGGCACTATCATGTCAACGCTCACTAGAGCTTGGAGGATCGAGTAGTCCTTGCCTCTGTCGAGGGATTTGAAGTTCTCGAGATCCAAGATCCTTTCTTCTCAGTGTTGGATGTTGGTTTGGCAACGATAGGCTTAGTTGTCTCCTGTTAAGGATGTGCACACACCTCAATTATTGTTGGCTTCTCGATAGGAATCGACATCCGTGGAGGATTGTCAAGCAATTTTCTCCTTAGGTTCCGAATGTCGATATCTTATTTGACGATGACAACGAGAAGAAGGAAGACGACAGTAGTGCCGGCACAATACTCAAAGAGACTTGACCTTATCACCACGCTGGTGATAAAATGAGAATAATAATAACTCAAAAGTGGTTTAATTAGCGGTTATTTAGGTTCTAAATCAAAAGGGGAAATTTTGTCCTTGTTTCTCTTTTACTAACCAGGGTTACTTTTGAGATAATAGAAGGATAAATCTGCAAAATAAGTACAATACATAGAGATTATATAAGAAAATTTACATATGGAGAAATATGTAATATGGAAATTTTTTGACATATATGCTAAAAACCAATAAAACAATTAAATGACCTATGGTTTTCCTTGATTTAAATCTTATGATAGGAAGCTTTAGGGAGATATTATGGTAGGTTTTAGTAAAGAAACAAGTATCTAGTAGATTGATGATATTAATTATTAAGGATGGTTATTAAGGACGTGTGGTGGATCATTTACCAGTGTGAGAACAATGGAGATGTTTTTGTTTTATTTAAAAGAAGAACTAAGTTAACTTAGAAAGAATTAAAAGAATCAGAAAGTATTAGTGTTGAAGATGTTTCTGAACTACTTATCACTATAACTTACAATATGGATTGGGGAAGTCCTTATGATGTGGGATGGAGGGAAATTAGGTTTGTGGTGGCAATTTTGGTGGAATTAGGAAAGAACAGGGATTTAGGGAAAGGATATGATCACGGATCGCAACCCGGATCTTAGTTTCACCACTTGATTCGATTCAATGCATGAGATAAAACCAAAACAACAAAAGTTTCATATGAAAATAAATTTTTAATCAAATCATCATCTCTTTCAAAGTTCAATATCTGGTTATATATATAGCCTACAATATGCGCACCATGCGTGCAATTAATGATAACATCAAATCTAACCAAATCTAATTCAAATTAATCCTAAATCTTAGTCAAATCTATTCAAATCTAAATTTAAATAAAATCTTAAATCAACTGACTCTGAATCATTTTATTCTTCTATCATTCTCCCTGACTAGAACATTCATCCCCGATGAATGTAGTGGTCGGAGAATCAACACTGATGCGTCAAGACTGAACCGAAATGGCGCAGGTGGAACTAGTTTTCGTGACAAGCAGGCTGTGAAGGATGGTAGGCTAAGCCAATCACAGGTAGCAGACAGATGTGAATCATCCATGATGAAAACTGAAGTGACTGCACTTTATACAATGAGAAGCTTGATCTCCTATGATCCTGTTCTGAAAAGAGTCGTACACGTCAGGCAACCTCAGGGATAAGCGAGCCCTATAGCTGACGAATATGACAATAGCTTCATGATAGGCTCCGCTGGAAGATCTATATGAGTCAATGAAAAGCTCTTCCACTTCTGGCTCTAGTTCTGGCTCATCAACACTTCTTTCTCTGGCTCAGTCTCAACAACTTCTGGCTCAGGCTCATCAATAACTTCTGGCCTGACTCTGGCTCAATAACTTCTTGTTCGACAAGGGCTGGAGGCTCTGAATCTGTGTCAACCTTTGTTGTCACGCTTTCTAGAAACTCTCACGCTACTTAGGATCTTCTTACATTTAGCGACTAGATCGCTTAATTGTGGCCTCTCGAGCTCAGGCTCATGCTAAACATTAGGCTCTTTGCATCCTGTCTCAGATGCATAAAAAATGTGCGGAGCATACAGAGTATGAAGATCTTATAAGACGTACTAATATCGATTGTCTTTCCACCACCAATAAGCTTCTCCAACCAGCTTTATTTGGGTATAATGTCACTTTTGCTCAGATATCAGGGAGAAATATTTGAAGAATTCTTCAAGATTTTTCACTTTTCATACCTATAACGATTATAAGAACCTCGAAAGTACGGGATATTCGCACAGATATCCCGTTCAACTTTCTTATCACCACCACCAGTATATATATATCTACCATAAAAGTAAAGGCCCATGAAGAAAATTCAGTGTATAAGCTCAAAAATTACTCAGGAATCTTAATGTTCGAACTGTGCTCAAATTGGTCTGAGAACGAGGGCCCGAACACTGCTCTTCTGTTGCACGAACAGTTTCGGCACAAAACACTGGCTTGTGGTGGTCGGATCTGTTGTTCAAAAGCTGTGAAAGCTTTCCACTATCTCTGGGACTCAGTTGCGGATCTAACGCTTCAAACAAAATTCGAATAGGACTCCAAAGGGCTTGAACGGGCTCTAAATCAAAACTGTGTTGCTGCAGGAACAGTGCGGCCCAGATCGGAGCGATGACGTCAACTTGGCTGACGTCAGCAACGATTTTGGTGACGTCTATGGTGGCTCAGGATCAGCTCGGGTCGAGCTTATGAAGTCAGCTTTCAAGACGCTAGTGTCAACTTCAGCTCGCGGCTTGGCTACGTGGATGGATCAGCTCGGCGGGTTGGGTTCATCGGACTGAATTGAATCCGATCCGAACTGATAACAAGTTTCAACTTAAACATGAGTTGGTTCAGTCGGGTTAAATTGGTGTAAGTTTTATATCTCAAACCCACAACCCGTTTAGTCTTCTTTGATCTTGCGTGGTTGTCAGCGTTGGCGAAGGACGATGGCGTAGACAAAGAAGCAGGGGGGCAATGACAAGGTCGACTGGTGAAATTGAAGTCGACTGGATCTGATGTGGTGGATGGCGGCGTCGAAGTGGTGAAGTTGAGGCTGACAACGGCAAGAACTACCTACTCTTCGGCGGCGATTGCTGCTGTTGAGGAGGCAGTGAGGGTTGACGACTACAGGATTGCTGGTGACGTAGAAGAGAAGATCAACAGAAGGCGGCGCTGTGGAGTTGGCGAGGTCATAGGTTGTTGTTGACGGCGGGGCAGGCGGCAAATCTCTTAACAAGGAAAGAGGTGACAGGGAGGAATGAGGGACGGGTGGTTGCATTGCTGGAATGGCGGCGTCGGCGAGTGGTGGCGTCGCTGAGAAGATCTCGTCGACGGGGATGGTGGAGGAGACAGGGGCGACGATGAAGACGATGAACAATAGCGTGGTTACTGTGACGAAACAATATATTTTTTATTTTTTTAATTCTCTTTTTTTATATTTTTGTTTTTTTGAAGGAAAACATGAAACTTGCTCTGATACTAAAATTGATGTGGGACAGGAGAAATTAGGGTTTGTGGTGGAAATTTTGGTGGAATTAATAAAGAACAGGGATTTGAGAAAAGGATATGATCACGGATTGCAACTCGGATCTTGGTTTCACCACTGATGAGGACATCATGCCACTTAGGGGCTAATTCGATCAAGCATATTTCAGGAAGCGACGCAATGCAGTTCTTTGGCTTTAAATTGATTTTGTTTTAGATTTATTTGTATTAGATGTTCTTTCGTTTTAACTTTATTTTCTGTAGTAGGTGTTCTTTTGTGGACGTACAGTACCACATCGGTTATTCCTCAGTAGTCAACTTTTGTATAGCCTATGTAAGGCCCCTAGACTATTTCATTAGATATTATTGAATGATTAAAAATTTCTCAAATTATCTGGTTTAATTCTTTAGTTTATCTACTTTTGAATTCTAGGTGAGACGCCCACGTAAGGGGTGGAAACCCAAAATCCTTTCTTATTTTGAATTTCAAAATTCGGTTACGATTTGAAGGTGATTGCGATCCAGGTTAGTGTTACATCATTTTAGTATCAGAGCCTTGGTTTTCAATTCCCTTCAAATCTTTTTCCTGTTTCCATTCTTCTCCAGTAGCCAACCCTACATCCAAATCTCCAAAATTTCCTAAAAAAATCCCCAAAAATTCCCTTCGAAAATCCTTGCTAGTTCAAAATCTACAATATTCATCTTCAATTCCCCCATTAAATTCCACCGCCACCATCACTGTTCTTTCATCTTCAAGCTCACCCCGCTCCAAATTCGCTACCTTCGACACCCACCGCCTCCAAATCCTTCGTTATATTCCACCTTATTTGCTCATCATCATCAAACAGCATCATCGCCACCACGTCATCCCAGATCGCCGCGCCATCACCATTATTGGCCAAATCCACCAAACATCAACATCATCGTCGTTGAGCCCTCGACGTCGATGATCGGAGTGGATCGGAGCGAATGGGGGCAAAACGGAGCTGACGGTTCAGATCCGGGTGTCTCCCTTGTTGCCGACCACGCCTCGACCCAACGAAGCTCCCCAAAGCGATTCAGGTCCGTCCTCAACCTAGCCGTCACATTCCCAAGACTTCCCCGACGCTGCTAGAAGCTTCCGACTCTCGACGTTGTCGTCAACGGAGAGGATCCAACCTCGATCAGGGCTCCCTACACTATCCTCCGTTGCCTGTATCACCAGCGGAGAGAATCCAGCCACGATCAGAGCAGTTCGTCGCCTTCTTCATCTCCGACACCTCGTCGTGCCTTCACCGGAGAGCTTCGCCTACCATCTCCGCCAACCAGATCCGCCGCCTTCATCCTTATTCTCTGCCCTAGTTGCAAGAGTGAAGGAGGAAGACGAAGTGAAGTTGGGGAATTTAATTTCGAATGATTTTGTAAAGTGTTAAGTGAATCGGGTTGGATCCGCCCAAGGCAACCGAACACGACCCGAACCCAACTGTCACTCGTCTCCACTTGAAGCAAATCGGGTCCGTTTAAACCGGGTCTGGTCCAACCTTAACCCATACCCAAAGCCCGAGTTAGGTGATTGAGTCAACTCGGCCGAGTTTACTCGACTGAGCCAACTCAGTTCAGTTGCTGATCAGAATTCCGATGGCCGTTTAAGGCTCGTTTCAAGTCCAAATCGAGCCGTTCTCGAGGCAGTGGATTCGTGACGACTAGTACTACGCGCTTACAGCAGTCATATTCAGGTTTGAGCCTCGGTCGCCTCCCAGGTAATTTTGAATATTCTGTTCAGTTATTCCTGCTACTTAATTGAAATAGCTAGCCTTTCCAATCTGTCACAAGATAGAATTTATTAACTGTTGCCCATTAAATAGTGAGTTGTGTGATTCTGACCTCGAGTGGAAACCTGACTTAACATTAATTGTGCAACTAAATTAATTTGAATTCGTGATAACTTGATTTATCTTGGAATTAACTGTGTCAGCACGTGTTTTTGTCACTGTCTCCACATTATATTTTTTTAATCACATGTTAATCTACATAGCTTAAAATTGGTATTATCTTTTATCACTCTAATCTCTGACTCCTTCCACATAGCATACATATCATTTTAGGATTGCTTGCATTTAGGATCAGGTAGGATCTTGCATGCCTACTAGAAGTGGTAGAATTTTTTTTATAGGAGAAACTTCAGCACCTATGGACCCTAACATTCAGGATACACTTAACACACTCAGTGACAAGATAGAAAAGATGGATCGACAGCCACAAGAAGTTAGGAATCAGGTTGATGTCAATTGTAGGGATCTAGCAACCCGAATTGGTGGGCTAAAAACCAATCAGAGGAGAACCACAGAGGAGAAAAATTCTCGAAATGGCAATAGGTCTCTCAGGCGTGAGTGAGTTTAACCCTACTATACAGCTGACGCTGATGCCCAGTATATTAAGAGCATTAAAGTCGATGCTCCTTCCTTTGACAGGAGCTTGGACCCTCAGATTAATATAGATTGGCAGTTGGCTATGGACCGATATTTCCGTTAGTAGGACATGTCTGAATCAAGAAAGATTCGATCGGTCGTGATGAAACTAACAGGACAAGCTGGACAATATTGGGAAAACCTAGAGAGGATGATGAGGTACAGAAGGGAAGACACAGTGGATACTTGGGAAGGCATGAAAGAGAAGCTTATGTTGAAGTATGTTCCATGTCATTCAGTCAACAATTATTAGACAAGTGGAATCGATGGACTCAGGGGAACAAGTCAGCCACTGATTACATTGTTTAATTTGATGAATATTCGAATCGGTGTGGAGCTATCGAATTAGAGTATTCCGAACAGACCCTATCTAAGTTCAGATTCGGTCTCAGGGATGATTATCGCTAGAGGCATCACGACTCTAGAACAGGCATATCAGCTAGTCACCAACTTAGATGAGTTTAGATGATTATATTTTAACCGAACTGATTTTAGGGATAACTCTAAACCCCACTACTGGCAGGCCAAGCTTTAGCCGAACTCTTCCTACCCCAAGCAAACCTGCCTTCACTTCCTTTAGCGTCAAACTAACAGGTCCTCCCGGTGCAAAGCTCATCACATCTGAAAGGAGAGCGGTTAGTGAACCAGGAAAAGTCAACCTAAAAACCCAATGCTACATGTGTCAAAGGTATGGACACCTTGCCAGCTAGTGCTCGAGTCAAATTAAAACCCTCTTCGTAGAAATTCCCATTGAAGATATAGAAGGAGAGGATGATGAAGAAGTGGTTGTGCACCAACAAGATGACTCAGATGCCTCTGTTGAAGAGTATGAATTCAATGGGTGCATCAGAACTGTGAAAATGATGAGCCTACCTCCTAGTGTAGGTCGCACCCATTTAGGAGTGGTTAGGTGCAGTTTAGTCCAGCCTGAACCACTCAACGATTGGAGAATGACTGTCATATTTCAAACTTGCACAAAAATTGATAACAATAACTGCAAGGAATAGTGGATAGTGGTAGTTGCATCAACGTTGTTGCGTCAAAGTTAGTCACCACCTTGGGGATGAGACCGGTGAAGCATTCAAACCCCTACAAGGTCACATGGATCGACACTACATCCATAAATGTTCAGGAGAGATGTCAAATTTTCATTCAGTTTGTCACATACATAGATAATGTGTGTGTGACATACTCCCCATGGATGTTGGTCATATCATTTTGGATCGACTATGGTTATTCGACTTAGACGTGATCATATATGGTCGTACCAACCAATGTTCGTTCATCTATAACGAAAAAAGGGTGAAAATTATGCCGAATCAACCGAAACCGTCAACCCGAGGAAAGGGGTTGACAAAAGGAAAGACAAAGTAGATGTTCTAAATCCTGAAAAAAAGGGTGATAAGGGCAAAGGTAAGATGGAAATGAATTTGATTAGCACGATCAAATTGAAAAAGCTTGCACGAGGGTTATACTTGTTATGCACTCGTGGCTTGAGAGGCTGATCGAAATAGCGAGGAGCAGATTCCTGTGCACATTAAACCAATTCTGGAGGAATTTTTTAAAGCCCTCTTACAAGATCTTCTAGGTGAGTTGCACTCACTGCGAGACATCCAACATGCTATTGACTTAGTCTCAGGAGTAACTTTACCAAACCTGCCTCACTATAGAATGAACCCAATTGAACATGCGGAGTTATAACGGCAGGTAGAAGAGTTACTTAACAAGAGGTTCATCAAAGAGAGCTTGAGTCCATGTGCAGTTCCCGCACTTTTGACGCCAAAGAAGGATGGTACATGGCGTATGTGTGTGGATAACCGCGCAATCAATAAGATTATCATCAAGTGCTGTTTCCTCATTCCCGTCTTGATGATATGCTAGATCTGATGTCAGGTGCCACAGTCTTCTCCAAAATTGATCTTAAGACTGGGTACCACCAAATTAGAATCCGGCCAGGGGACGAATGAAAAATCGCATTTAAAACTAAAGACGGGCTGTATGAATGGTTGGTTATGCCCTTTGGGCTGTCCAATGCTTCTAGCACCTTTATGAGAGTGATGACTCAATTGTTTCGACCGTTTATCAGTAAATTCGTAGTGGTATATTTTTATGATACACTGATTTATAGCAAAACTCAGGAGCAACATGTGGGCCATCTGAGATAAGTCCTCTGCACACTCCAGACTAAGAAGTTTTATGCAAATCCAAAAAAGTGTGCTTTTTGTATAGACAGGGTTATCTTCCTAGGATTTGTGGTTTCATCCGAGGGGGTTTCCGCGGACTTTGAGAAGGTGAAGGCAATAACTGAGTGGCCACAACCCCGAACGATTAGAGAAGTCGAGAGTTTTCACGGGTTAGCCACTTTCTACTGTTGGTTCATAAAAAATTTTAGTGTTATTATGGCACATATAACCGACTGTTTAAAAAGCGAGGGGTTCCAGTAGACTTCTACCGCCTCCAAGGCTTTCGCTGAAATTAAGAGGATGATGACGGAAACTCCTGTAATGCGTCTCCTTGACTTTTCGAAGGCATTTGAAGTAACGTGTGACGCATCAGGACTGGCAATAGGTGGTGTACTGAGTCAGGAAAGCCACCTCGTTGCTTATTTCAGCGAAAAACTAAATGATGCCCGAAACGATACTCCACATATGACAAGGATTTTATGCGATTATACAGGCTTTGCGTTACTGGAGGCATTATCTGTTACCACAGGAATTTGTGATATATTCAGATCATGAAGCGCTAAGATACCTCAACTCCCAGAAGAGACTGAATGCGAGACATAATAAATGGGTGGAGTTCCTACAGTAGTACACATTTGTTCTTAAATACAAGTAGATGTTGAGAATAAGGTCGCTGGTACGCTCAGTTGATGTGTCATGACTTTGGTAACTATGAGTACAGAAGTGATTGGATTCGAGAGGTTGAAAGAGGCGTATGACTCATGTCCCGACTTTGGGAAAATTTATGTCACGTTACGAGACGGCCCTGTTCGTGAAATGTACGGTTTTCTTCTATAAGACGGTTATCTATTCAGATTCCGTAAGCTATTATTCCCCGCACGTCCCTCAGGGATTCTCTCTTGGGAAGTACATGCTGGAGGTTTTGCTAGATATTTCGGTCAGAACAAGACAATTGAGGTCGTTGAACACCGATTCTACTGGCCGAGTTTGAAAAGAGTCGCTAAGATAGTTAGCCAATGTCGCACGTGCTAACTGGCCAAGCAACAAAAGCAAATTGTCGGGCCTTACACTCCTCTCCCGGTACTCAATTGCCCGTGGCAAGACGTGAACCTAGATTTCATACTAGGATTGCCAAAAAGTCAGAAAAGGCACGACTCTATCCTAGTAGTAGTCGATTGATTCTCAAAAATGGCTCACTTTATCCCGTGTTCTAAGACCTCAGATGCGTCTCGAGTGGTCGTCATGTTCTTTGATAATGTCGTCAAGTTGCATGGGATACATAAAATCATGGTGTCTGTAGGGACGTTAAGTTTGCTAGATACTTCTAGAAAATACTTTGGCACAAGATGGGCACCAAACTGAAATTCTCAACAGCCTTTCATCAACAGACAGATGGCCAAACCGAGGTAGTAAATAAGACTCTAGGAAATCTTCTTAGGTGTCTAGTTGGGGAAAATTTAAAAACTTGGGATCTCATTTTGCCTATGGCTGAATTTGCATATAATGGATCTGTCAATAGGACTACGGGTCTTAGTTCTTTTGAAATAGTAAATGGTTTTAAACTCAGGCAACCAGTTGACTTAATTCCCATAGCTCATCATCATTTTAGGATGTCAGACTCTGCATCAGTATTTGCATCTCATATACGTGCATTACATGAGAAGATCAGAGAAAAGATAATGAAAAATAATGATGATTATAAAGTTTCTGCAGATTTACATCGCCGATTAAGAACTTTTAATGTCAGAGATTATGTGATGGTCCGCATGAGACCCGAGCGGTTTCCTCTGGGAACTGTGAAGAAATTACATGCGCAAAGCGCAGGGCCCTTCAAGATTCTCAAGAAAATCAATTCAAATGCTTATGTGGTGGATCTCCCACCGGACTTTGACATCAGTTGCACTTTTAATGTTGAGGCTTGGTTCCATATTGAGGTACCTTTGATACTCCTTCTGACCCATTCGTGGATGAGTCAAGTCAAGACCTTTCTGAGAGCCCTCCACTGCTTCCACTTCCCCCTAAACTGCCCTATGCAACAAAAATATAAGTTCTATTTTGATGATCAGATTGTCTCTACTAGAGACAGAGGTACACGACACTATCTCATTAAGTGAAAAAAAAAATCTGATTCAGAAAATTCTTAAATTACCGAGGGAGACCTTCGGCATCTTGATCCCGATCGACTGGAGCGCTATCAGAGCCAGCAGCAGTTCTGTCCCTCACGCTCGACGGGGTCGAGTCCTTTCCAACTGGAGGGAATTGATGAGAACATCATGCCGCTTAGGGGCCGATTCGATCGAGTATACTTCAGGAAGCAACGCAATGCAGTTCTTTGGCTTTAAATTGGTTTTTGTTTAGATTTATTTGTAGTAGATGTTCTTTCATTTTAGCTTTATTTTCTGTAGTAAGTGTTCTTTTGTGGACGTTTAGTACCACATCGGTTATTCTTCAGTAGTAGTCATCTTTTGTATAGCTATATAAGAACCCTAGACTATTTTATTAGATATTATTGAATGATTAAAATTTTCTCAAATTATGTGGTTTAATTCTTGAGTTTATCTGCTCTTGAATTCTGGGTGAGAAGCCCGTGTAAGGGGTGAAAACCTGAAATCCTTTCCTATTTTGAATTTCAAAATTCGGTTACGATTTGAAGGTGATTGCGATCCAGGTTAGTGATACATCAACCACCTGATTCGATCAATTCATGAGATCAAACCAAAACAACATAAGTTTCACATGGAAATAAAATTTAATCAAATCATCTCTTTCAAAGTTAAATACTTGGCCATATATAGAGCCTACAATATGTGCATCATACATGTAATTATTGATAACATCAAATCTAAACCAAATTTCATTCAAATTTATTTTAAATCGCAACCAAATCAACTCAAATCTAAATTTAAATAAAATCTTAAATCTACTAAATCTTAAACGTTTGATCTCCCCATCACCTTATCTCTTTGCATTAGCTTTGGGTTACTAGGCATGTTCACCATGAAAATCCCATGGTGCATGGTGCTTGCCGATGGTATTGTACTGGTGGATGATACTAGAGGTGGAGAGAAGTTTTTGAATCTAAATGGTTTAGGATAAGCTAAATGAAAATGAAAATATTGGAGGCAAATTTTGCAAGAATAGGAGAAGGCATAAGAGTATAGTTCACATTGATGATTAAGTAATACTTATGAGTAACCATGTTCGCTTCCTGGAAGCAGTTATTCATCATGATAATGAGATCGAGATGATGTTCATGCAACCAAAGCAGGAAAGTGGAGAGGTGTTTATGAAGTATTTTGTGATAGAAGAGCACTCATCAATTTGAACAGTTTGTAAGACTATTTGATGAGCCATGCTTTGTGATTCAGAATTTCTGGAAATTAGAAAGAACATGCCCACAAACAAGCGTTGCTAAAGAGAATGTTGAGATGGAATGAGTGGTATTATCCCAGCAGTAGGAAGTTGGAGGTAGCTTAATTGAGGGGGGAACAAGTGATTGAGATTGTTTGGGCATGTGTAACAGGACTATTAAGGGTGTCAGATTGGAGTATTTCTAGGACTGTAACGAAAGGAGAAAAGAGGATGGGTCGGCCTAACATATATTGAGATAGGGCCTGTTTGTTTCGTTGCAAAACGTCGCAAGTCGTAAGTCGTTAAAATGAGAATGAAAAAAATGAACTGTAGCAGAGAAAATATATTGTGTTTTTACGGTGTTTGGTTGATAAAGTGGAGTGTAAATGGAAAAGTATATTGTGTTTTACGGTGTTTGGTTGATAAAGTGAAAGTGTAAATGATAAGTATATTGTGTTTACGGTGTTGTTTGGTTGGTAATGTAAAGTGTAAGTGGAAAAGTTGACCACAAAATTAACTGTAGCAGTAGTAATTAAATATTATAAATACTATTAAATTAAATCTACTATTACAATTAAATTGTATTAATAAATTTGAGATAAAAAATTAATAATCTTAATATTTTATTTATAACAATAATATTAATAAAATATTAGTAAAATTAGTAAAATATTACTACAATATTAACTAAATAAGTAATTATAAAATTTTAAGAAAATATAAAGAAACTGAATAAAATTTTAAGGATACTAATAAAACATAAATATTAAAAAAATCTTAAGAAAATTAATAAAATATAGTTATAATATTATAATATTATAAAATACTTAAGATTATTATAATATTAAATTTTATGATAATAATATTGTAATATTATAAAAATATAAAATTACAAAGTAAAATATAATTATAAATTTAATAATGAAATATTATTATGATATTATTATAATGAATTATTACAATATTAACATAATAAAATATTAATATAATTTTAAAGTATATTATAATATTAATAAAGTAATTATTTATATTAAGAAATAAATAAATTAAATATATAATAATTTTATATTAAAACACATTATTGTTATATTAATAAAATATTAAATTTAAATAAAATATTAAGAAAATTGGTGTAAATATTAATAAATAATAAAGTATTAAATAACAATATTAAATTATATATTAAATTAAAATAATAAAATAGTAAATATTAAAACAATCTTTAAAATAATAAAAAAACTAAAAATACCAGTATAAATAATTCGGTAAGAAATTAAACACTATTAAAAATATTAAATATATTAAATATTTAATAATATTAAATTATATATTGATTATCAAGTAACTGCTTTGGCACTACGAATGTATTACAAGTAGAATTTACATGACCATAAAATTAACTGTAGCAGTTGCAAGTGGGAAAATTTGAGTGTAAAAGTGAGATTTATATGACCACAAATAACTGTAGCAACTGCAAGTGGGAAATGAGAGTTGTATTTTGCGAAATGTTTTGCAACGAAATAAACAGCTGAAAATGGAAAAGAGTTTTACGACTTGCGATTTTGCGGCGTTTTTGCGGGGAAACAAACAGGCCCATAGTTTAAAATGACTAATCTTTGGCACAGTAAGAAACTTTCGAAATGCTATAAATGTGAATTGATCAGATTACAGCCTGTTAAGTAATGTTATGACTCACTCTCCAAAGTAACACATCAAACAATTTGACTCCAACATTTAGACAATTTTAATGACAATCTAGTATTTTGATAGGATTTTAATATCTTTTCGTAAGGCATGAGCCATGCGACGAATGTTAATCACAATTCAATTGCAAATGGTAAACTGATATTTTAAACACAGAGGAGTTGGTCTTTTACAAAGAACTGAGTAGAATAGGGGATTCTTGTGGCTAACCCTAACGATTTGGATAGTGACTTTGTTTGTTGTTGTTGTAACTTGAAGAAAATTCAGTCTTATGTTTTAACCGTTGGTTTGAGGAATTATTTGAAATAGCGAAATTCAAGAACATTTGTTGCTAAGCTGTATGTGGCTTCTCAAGTGGATATATTTGTGTTCAAACTAATAGTACTTTGATAGGAATGATTCCATAGTAGCAAGTGTAAGTAGCTTCTTGATTTGTTACCACCAACAATATTGCATTCAATCCATAAATCATGTAAACAGTTGTGGTCTGGATTTTCCTTGGTGAAATTTCCTCGATAAACAATCCGCTTTCTCTGCAGCATATAACTTTTTAACTCCCAACTTATTTGGGACTAATAATACATTAATTATCTGTAAAATATTAGCAGAACGTTGGCATAACCATTCACCTATTAGGCAAGTATTGATCAAATAGTTCACTCATGCAGAAGGCACTACCAAGATGGCCATCTTGTAAAAATTAAAAAAGTTATAGTTAGCCACCACCACAAACTGTTGTAGATCAATTTTTTGCTGTAACCAAACCAACCTGTTTTGGGTTCTTTTATGAATTGCTCATCAAAATTCCTTGCTATTACTGAAAACCTGAAGATAAACATTATATTCAAAACTTTATCTGGACTCTTTCCTAGCCTAGGGGAATTAGTAATAGTTGGGTAGCCCCCCGAGATTGCATGACCTATGAAGTGACAGGTTTATCTCAAGGTTCGAAAGGATTACCTTCTCTTGCTTATGGTTGCCTCTGTTAAGGATTTGACACAGGCTCATAGAGGGTTTATAGATTGACAGCCGGTTGTAGAAACTTGGCAATTGGACTGAAGAGATTTCTCGACTTCTGAGTTGTGCTCTATAGTCTATTCCATTTGGATGGGTAAAGGGCTAGATGATCACGCTGATCCTACTCATTCATGGCTTGCAGGCATGGCCAGATTGAAATAGCATTTTATGATTTTTCATGGCATCGATTTCTCAGGACGCTATCCTTTTATTACTGGAAGTTGATTTCTTTTGTTTTTCTTTACAGTATGTTATTTGTGACAATAACACTGTCTGTCAAATTGATAATATCTTTTTTGTTTCATTATAGTGCTACTCTCCAGATTCTGTCAAAATTGATAATATCTTTTTTGTTCCATTATAGTGCTACTCTCCAGATTCTTCCATAGCAGACGGTTATTTTAGTGTGTTGGCTGAAGTATACATGCGTGAAGAAATTCCAAAATGTGAGGTCCAAAGAATATTAAGCTTGATCCTCTATAAGGTGGTTGACCCGTCTAGAACAATCCGTGATAATGCTCTGCAAATGCTTGAAACTCTTTCTGTCCGCGAGTGGGCCGAGGATGACAACGACGGCACTGGCCACTACCGAGTTTCTGTAGTTGGCAACCTTCCTGACTCCTACCAGCAGTTTCAGTACAAACTCTCCTCCAAGCTTGCAAAGGACCATCCTGAGCTCAGTGAGCTCCTTTGTGAGGAAATCATGCAACGGCAACTGGATGCAGTGGACATAATTGCACAGCATCAGGTTCTGACGTGTATGGCTCCATGGATTGAGAACCTCAACTTTATGAAGTTATGGGATTCCGGGTGGAGTGAGAGACTACTGAAAAGTCTTTATTATGTAACATGGAGACACGGAGATCAATTTCCTGATGAAATTGAGAAGCTTTGGAGTACTGTTGCTAGCAATACCCGCAATATTATTCCAGTTCTGGACTTCTTAATCACCAAAGGCATCGAAGATTGTGATTCTAACACATCAGCAGAAATAAGTGGAGCTTTCGCCACATACTTCTCAGTTGCCAAACGAGTGAGCTTATATCTTGCACGTATCTGCCCACAGCAAACCATTGATCATTTGGTTTGTGAGTTATCTCAGAGAATGCTCGAGGACAATGAAGAGCCTATTAGGCCAAGTAAGGGGGATGCAACTGCAAATTGTGTTCTGGAGTTTTCTCAAGGGCCCACTGCAGCGCAAATTGCAACTGTTGTAGATAACCAACCTCACATGTCACCTTTGCTTGTTCGTGGGTCCCTTGATGGCCCACTTAGGAACACCAGTGGGAACCTAAGCTGGCGAACTTCAGCTGTATCTGGCCGAAGCATCTCTGGTCCGTTGAGTCCCATGCCCCCAGAAGTTAACATAGTTACTACTGCTGGACGGTCAGGTCAGTTGCTTCCTGCATTGATAAACATGTCTGGGCCATTGATGGGCGTCAGAAGCTCCACTGGTCATCTGAGGAGCCGCCATGTATCTAGGGATAGTGGGGATATCTTTCTTGATACACCCAACTCAGTTGAGGATATCTTGCATCCAGCAGGTAGTGGGATACATGGCGTAAATGCCAATGAACTGCAATCAGCTTTGCAGGGGCATAATCAGCATCAGCTCTCTCGTGCCGACATAGCATTGATTCTACTTGCAGAGATTGCATACGAGAATGATGAGGATTTTCGTGAGAACCTTCCCTTGCTCTTGCATGTCACGTGTGTTTCCATGGATAGCTCAGAGGATATTGTACTTGAGCACTGTCAGCATCTTCTTGTTAATCTTCTTTACTCACTTGCTGGTCGGCATTTAGAACTATATGGAGTAGAGAACAGTGAGGGAGAAAATAAACAACAGGTCGTGAGTTTAATAAAATACATCCAGTCCAAGCGTGGAAGCTTGATGTGGGAGAATGAGGACCCGACTCTAGTGAAGCCAGACCTCCCGAGTGCAGCACTGCTGTCTGCTCTTGTACTGTGCATGGTTGATGCTATATTTTTCCAGGGGGACCTCCGTGAAACTTGGGGAACTGAAGCACTCAAGTGGGCAATGGAATGCACATCAAGGCACCTTGCTTGCCGTTCGCACCAGATTTACCGTGCATTGAAGCCTAGTGTGAAGAGTGATAATTGTGTGTTGCTCCTGCGTTGTCTTCATAGGTGCTTGGGTAATCCAGTTCCTGCTGTTCTAGGTTTTTCTATGGAGATTCTTCTGACTCTTAAAGTGATGGTAGAAAATATGGAGCCAGAGAAGGTGATCCTCTACCCACAGCTTTTCTGGGGGTGTGTTGCAATGCTGCACACAGATTTTGTGCACATATACTGTCAGGTGCTTGAGCTCTTTTCCAGAGTGATTGATCGGCTGTCATTTCGTGATCGTACAACTGAGAACGTGCTACTATCAAGTATGCCCCGAGATGAGCTCGACAACAATAGCTATGATGCAGGGGAGCTCAACCGGCAAGAGTCGCGGACTGGGGGAGAGCCGTCACAACCTGAAAGCGGAAAGGTGCCAACATTTGAAGGTGTGCAACCTCTTGTGCTAAAAGGGCTCATGTCAGCCGTTAGCCATGGGTCCGCGATCGAGGTGCTCTCTCGTATAACAATCCCCTCATGTGATTCTATATTTGGAAGTCCAGGGACACGGCTGTTGATGCATATCACTGGCCTATTGCCTTGGCTTGGGCTGCAGCTCACCAGGGACCTGGGCCCCTCTGGATCAGCTTCGCCTCTACAACAACAGTACCAGAAGGCATGCATGGTTGCATCCAACATTTCTTTATGGTGTCGAGCCAAATCGCTGGATGATCTGTCAGAAGTTTTCCTATCTTATTCTCGAGGTGAAATCACATCCACCGAAGATCTCTTCACGCGTGCATCGCCACTGGTATGTGCCGAGTGGTTTCCTAAGCACTCTTCTTTAGCATATGGTCACTTGCTGAGGCTTCTTGAGAGGGGTCCAGTTTACTATCAGCGAGTTATTCTCTTGATGCTTAAAGCACTGCTCCAGCAAACCCCAGTGGATGCGGCTCAGAGCCCTCATGTGTACGCAATTGTGTCACAGCTTGTGGAAAGCACTTTGTGCTGGGAGGCATTAAGTGTGCTGGAAGCTCTCCTGCAGAGCTGTAGCAGCTCAACAGGGGGCCACATGGACGATTTTGGGTTCAGTGAGAATGGATATGGTATAGAGAGAGCTTTGCAAGGAATGCTTGCACCTCAGAGCTCGTTCAAGGCTAGAAGTGGCCCGTTGCAGTATATGGCCGGCTCTGCAGTTGGTGCTGGCTTTGGAGGTCAAGCTGGTGGAGGGGTGACTGAAGGTGGATTGTCAGAGAGAGAGGTTGCACTTCAAAATACTCGATTGATGCTTGGGCGTGTACTTGACACTTGTGCTCTTGGCCGGAAGAGAGATTACAAGCGTCTTGTGCCTTTTGTTGCCAATATCGGGAATGAATGAACGAATGTGATGCGCTGATGATGGGATTTCTCAAACACTGACATTGCTATTGAACCCAACTAAAGACACCCAACAGCATCAATGTCGCAAACTAAGAGCTAGAAACTTACATTGGGATGATGCAGCGACTGTTTGGATGTGTTTCGGTGATATGTTTATCCTCTCTCCTTTAAACATACAGAAATTTGGAGTGCTGTGGTGGCATTCTTATTCGCAAATTGTCGATAGCGAAGGCCTCTACTTAACCTGAACTGGAACCAATCTGAGAAGTATGATCCAATGGTGTGTATGCTTTCCACCCTCTCACACCTTCCTCTGCTTGTAATCTACAGATAAGTGGCCTGTAATTAACAGTAGTACAGTTTTGTACGGTTCGTACTTTTGGCTGCACTTACTGCCCTTACTGTAATGTGATTAAATGTTTTCCGAAACGTTGTTACGTCCTCTTATGTTCGTAGTGAATCTACTTGTGAGATGCCGGTCCATCTCGCTGTTGTTTCATAATATTTGCTTGCATGCAATTGCGCCCTAGATAAACCGAATCCTCGTGTATGTCAAATGAACATAATTGTTCTAGAAATATGTCTTGTTTGATGCTGATTTTTGAAACAGGTTGCTAGAATTGGGAAACTTGCTTGATCCCCGGTGTTCTCATTTGATTTGAGTTGATTCAGGTGTATTACTGTGTTCTTCTGTATAAACAAAACAGGTGAGCAAGAAAATGAGGTGGTGATAAATCTTCTGGAGGATTAGTTGTCTTTGAACTTCATAGTTGGTGAGTAAATTTTTTTTTTTTTTGAAAATATTTGGTGAGTAAATATTATTCTGCGTTTTTTTTATTGAAGACATTATAGGCTTGCAAAATAGTTTTACTGTGATGTCTCTACTGCTTGTAAACTTTTAGATTCTTTCAAATGAATGTTCAACTAGAAACTGTATCAAACATATTAACTTGAATTCGTTAACCAGCTACAATTTCTAGCACTTTGAAAATTTATCTTTGTGCAGTAACTATCTTTCTGATAACTAGTAAAACAAGGGAGGTTTACAGAGATAGTTTTGTGGTTTGAAAGTCTTATACAGAACTCCCTGAGGTTTAAAAACGAACACACACTAGCTTTCTTTCTGAGGTTCAAGCATGAATGAACATATTGCCCTCTTGATGTCTCTCACCTGGCCCATAGAAAACTCAACCGTATCAAAATTTGGAGGTGAGCTAACATTTTTACCTGTGCATTATTAAGTGAGGATAAGAAGGGAGAAAGGAAAAACGGAGGGGGAGCGGGGGGAGAGAGGTGCCAATATATCAAGATAACTTGTTATTGAATATTCACATTTATAGCAGGTTTTGATTGATTAAGGGGAAATTTATAAGAGTTTTTCATCATTTATGGGAGTTTCTTACTCTAAATTGATCCTTTCCATACGAAGGTTCCCCCTCTTGTTTCGTTGGTGGCTTGGAGCACTTGGGGTAAATTTCTTGTTTTGTGAAAGCTTTTCTCTCCCAATCAGCTTTTTTTCCTAACACGGAGTACCCCTTCTTGTTTTTTTGGGGTGTTTCTGTCTCCCTTTGATGTATTCTTTCTAGTTATGATCTTATCTACGACATTTTCTCCAAAATGAAAAGAAAAGATCAATGATTATTTTGTTTTTCTTTTTTTCTTCATCCCTGATAGATTGAGAGAGAGAGAGAGAGAGAGAGAGAGAGAGAGAGATTATCTGAAATCTACTATACTGGGGTAGTTTACAATCGTAATGGAGGAAAGAATTCCCGTGTGAGAAAATGAAACGACTGGCGCACCCTCATGAATCACAACATAGTCTTCATGAAACTGTTAACAGCCTCCATGTGCAGCCTTCTTCGTACATCATGAGTGAGTCTTCACAAAATGCTAGTCGAGTCTCGTGGTCCCCGTACGTGATAAAGTCGAATCGTTGTGTAATACATCTCTTAGTGCATCCTGTAGTTTTAGTGTGAGAACTCTCTTCGCCAATTGCATATGAGAAGATTCGAACCCACAATGGATTGCCTCTTGAGCAATGTTCAGTTGGCTTGTCATACGAGCTCATCTTAGGGCTTGTTTGTTTGGCGGAGCTGAAGGAAGAAAACCAGAAAGAGGGAAAATATCCTCAGCTCTAGCATTTGTTTCGGTTGGAGGAAAAAGGAGGAGCTCGGAAAAGATCCGACTAGATTCGAGCTAGGTCTGACGTAACTAACTGTTGTCTGATTTTTCTTCCACTCGATTTGACACTGAGGGACGTTGGAGCTTACAAATCGAGGCGAAATAGTTTTTTTTCCCCTTTTCTCTCGTTCTTTCTTCTTTTCCTTCCTCTTTTTTTGCTTTCTTCTTAAACTCTCTTTAAAAATCGGTAAATTCAAACATAAAAACTCTTTTTTCTCTTTTCCAATCTACCCCTTTCATCTCTCATTCTTCTTCCTTCTTCCTTCTCTTCCTGTGTCAAAACAGGCCTTTAGGGCCTGATTGGGGCGCCGGAGGTGAGAAGAAGAGAGAGAGGAAGAAAAGAGTGGGGGCCAATGGTAGAAGGACACGTGGCTAAGGTTCTCCCCGCGGCGTTTGGCTGCCGAGGGGAAGAACCCTTCTTACTTCATACGGGGCGCTGACGTGATCGAAGAGGGGAAGAAACTCTTTCCCTCATAATTGTGGCGGAACTGGGGTGGACGTACAAGGATCTAGGGGAGGCTGATAGTGGGGCCCACACAAATCCTTCTTCCTTTCTTTTCCCAATCAAAGAGCACTTAGAAGAGGGGAAGAACCCTTTCCCTTCCCTTTCCCTCTTCCTCTCTCTTCCAATTCCCAATCAGGCCCATTGTTGATTTGAACTTGTTCTAATTTTGCTTGTTTTGTTTAATGGTTTGTGGGTCCGAGAATCTTTTTTGAATTTTTTTTTTCAGTTTTTTCCCCTGGCCCCCACAAAACTTGTTTAGCTCCTCTCTCCGCATCTCACGTGTCGGCGTAGGCCCCACAGCCACCGGCTATCGCCGGCAGGTCGCCCCTCTGACTCTCTTTGTTTTAACCGGCACAGCTTTCTTTATTACAATTCCTTTTTATTAAAAAATAAAGAAAAACGAAAAACACCCCCAGTTTCTTTCTACTACTCCTAATTACGAAATCATCCAAAGATTCCTCGCCCTTTCTCGAAATTTCGCTCTTTTTTCTCTCTCACCGTCCTAATAAATCTGGGATCTCCGAATTCTTTCAGGAATTCGAATAATTCGGCTGGGAGTAGGAGGCGGCGGCGGCGGTGGTAAGGTTTCCGATGGTCCGGACCTCGATGCTCATCTCCTCGTCGTCGTCGGTGGCGGCGCTTGTTCTTAAGGAGGCGTCGAATTGGTGGGACGAGGTCAATGGCTCGCCTTTGTGGCAAGATTGGATCTTTCACGTTCTCGCTGGCCTCTTCGGTCTCGTCTCGGCCGTTGCCCTCGTAATCTCTCGATTCCCATCCCCCTTCTCTATCTTATTTGGATTTTGTGATTAGGGTTTCGGATCAGACGCTCGGGGGTGTCTTGTTTTGGGTTCTAGGATTACATGTGTTTTGTGTTTTTTTGGATTTATAGCAGTAAGCTAGTGAAGTCTGCAATTCAAAGTGATTCGTCATGCCCCCTGTCTGTATCAATAAAATTGTATTCTGTTACAACTTACGTCAGTTACAAAACTACCTAAAACCAGTCATAAAACAATACTCACATTGTACTTTGCTTTAGTTCTTCACTATGTACTTTACTATAACCTAAATGACATGATATTTTAGGATATATATACTGCACTGATGTGTTATATAATTGGTTAGAATCGAATTTAGTTCATTGGTTAGAATCAAAAGTGGAAAGAAAATAAGCTTAAAGGAATCAAGACGTATATACTACAAATCAGAATGATTCTTATTTGATAACTAGTCGTTTATTGTTGGGATACATACAAGTTGAAATTGTAAACATCACTTATGGAAATCACTTAAGCTAATTGTATTCCGGCTTATAGTTACTTTTTTTTTGTATAACGAGCCTTAAGCACATGAATTTCATCATCTATGTAATGTATTTATATTGTTTACAGATACAATTGATTAGAATCGAATGTAGAGTACCGGAGTATGGATGGACGACACAAAAGGTCTTTCACTTCTTGAATTTCATCGTAAACGGAGGTTTGTATCCTACCTTGAACCAAAGTATTGACTCTTACTGTGTTGATGTTATCAACTTTTGGTGACATTTGATTATTTCCATTTGCAGTTCGATCGGTTGTCTTTGTATTTCGTCGGAATGTGCAACAAATGCAGCCTGAGGTCTGCCTCTTTCGCATTAGCAGTCACGGATTTTCTTAATTTAATGGACTCAAACCTTTAAATATTTTTCTTTCAGATTGTCCAGCATATTCTTCTTGATATGCCTGCTCTTGCGTTCTTCACAACTTACGCGCTTTTAGTGCTGTTTTGGGCAGAAATATATTATCAAGTAAAATTTGTGTCCTTTACTCCTTTTTCCCCCAATCAAGGGTGCAGCATGTCTCTTTATTTACTCTTTCTAAAGCTAAGATAATTGCAGGCACGAGGCGTGTTTACAGATGGACTTAGGCCAAGCTTCTACACAATTAATGCTGTGATTTATGCTGTGCAGGTAAAGAATCCTTCATATCAGCAGTGGGATTCTAATCCTTGAGTTAGTTTTGTTTGTGTTTATATAAGAGTAGAAACGAGATGAATGTATCATGTACATTGGATTGTCGGATCAAACTATTGTTATGTATTAATACTGCAACTATTGGTGGAAAAATAACATGTTGTATATACTCAATTTGGTTGCCTATCTAAGAACATAAATGGTCTAGTTTTCATGTTGAAATATTTTGACATCATCAATCTGTTTATTAATTGGATGCAATGTCAAATATGGTGGCATTTGATTCAGCAACAAAGTCTCCCAAATTTTTGGGGTTGGCTACATGAATCCTTCTCGTTTGTTCAACTCTCTTAAGGACCATTTTTCCTTTAAATGAAAATAAAACCTTCATCCCAAATTTTTGGGGTGGGCTCCATTGATCCTTTTCTTCCATTCAGCTTTGTTAAGGGCCATCTCCTCAGTTAAATTAAAGACTAAAACATCTTTAATAGTCTCCATTTAAGTTCATTCAGGCCTCTGTTTGCAGAGCGCAATGCTCCATTACCACAATTCTATCACTTCAAGCGGTACATTTATTCTCTGAATAGGCTTCGAAAATGGTCTTCACTTGAGGAATAAAAAAATAAAACATAATTATGATCTCTATGTGCAATGGATAAAAATTGTTGTCTATTAGGATCATATGTGTTGGATCATGTTGAATAATCATGAATTACTCCATGTTTTGATGATAACAAAATACAGTGTGTGCTAACATTTTTATGCAGTATTCAAGGCTACTCAATGTTAATCAGGCTAATACTGACTCATTAGAGGCTTCTGCATGAAAAATACAAGATTGAAGGAGACAAAGGATTCATATAGAAGTTATGTATTATATTGAAGATTTGTAAAATATCTTATCTTTATTAGATATCTTATAAAAGCCTTGAACACACACAACACACCCTAATAGTTGACCAATATCCTCTACTAGTTGACCTATACATGTTAGAAAATTTCAGACTCACAAAATTAAGTTAGTCGACTCACTACCAAGGTAGTCGACTATATATTTGACCCAGTCGACTACTGAGATTATACAGAATTTGCTCTAAACTTGTTTCAATTGTCTAGTCGAATAATCAAATTTCTTAGTTGACTATTGAGATCTAACAGTAACTTGCCTATCCTCTGTTAACTTGTCTAGTCGACTAATTGTATTGCCTAGTCGACTAAGCAGTTCAGCTGTCACTAGACTAGTTGACTAATGATTTTGATCAGTCGATTAATATGTCTGAACAGACACTTGTTTAGTCAAGTAATGCTCCTGCTAGTCGACTATTCTGGCAGTTTTATAGCCGTTGAATGTTCTGAACTTTTGAATCCTATTCTCTCTTATCTAACAGCTATATATTTGAATTTTGAATATCCATATAACTGGTTTACAGTTATCAATTTCACTGCAAATTGAGAGGGGCACTTCTCTCACTTATGGACACAATTTAAGAATTCTTGTTTCTTGATTTCAAAATTCTGAATTCTATCAAGAACTCTTTAAACTCTCAGTTTGCCTAGTTTCACTTCCAAATGACCTATTAGGCAGAAGAAATAGAGAAATATTATAAGCCACTGCAAGGAATCACCAACACTCCACATTCAAGGCTTATAGTTTGCAACTATAATCAGTGAAAGAAAGGACTTCGCTGGTGTTGAGAGAGGTGGTGTACGGAATTGACATAGGGTGTTGTCAATTGGTGTACATGTGTTGATTATGCAGGTGTCAAAATCAAGGGTAAAGGAAAATCTCAAACGGTTGTTGCCTGGGGACTGGATGTAGGTCAAGAGGACCGAATCAGGATAAAATCTTGTGTATGCGTTTGAATTTTGATTTTGTTTCTGTGATTGATATTTACTTTTCAAGTTACTAACATCTTTTGTTAAGTTTTTATAAACACTATTTAACCCCCCCCCCCCCCCCCCCCAGTGTTTATGTTGCCACGACAGGATCCTATATAGTATGTGGTTGTAGTTGTAGACCAGGTTAACAAGTTCGATATTTGACTGATCCTTTTAGTGTTCAAATTGAAGAATGTGATGGCGTATGATAGGGTTCAATTCAACTAAGGTGGTTAATGTGTTGTGCAGAAGGAAAAAGCTTGCAAATGTTATTTCTTGGAAGTTAGGACCAAGAGGGGAAAACTAGAGTAGCAAAATTAGACAACCAAAGAGAGTCCCACACAATTTTATTTCCTGCCATTAAGTTTCTATTGAATTAATAAGTTTGCAGTTTAGTACTAATTTATAAACTGATATAAATGATCATCGATTTGGAGTTTTGGAGTTCCTTTGAGGTCGACATCTTTCTTTCCATATTACATGATTCTTTAGTAAATGCATTGAAGCGCAAGGGTGAGGTTTCAATCAAGGCAGGTGCACAGTTATACGGAGACTTTCATCTGAGGTGCATTCCACAGTCTTTTTACAAATACAGATATCCAGTGTCTATCATACTGATATGGGTAGTGCTAAGCTATCCGAAATATCATATAGCGCTAATTGCATATCTGAATTTGCAGAAATATGTCTGGATGCATATAGGACTTTGTCTGCATGATGTCAATCATGGAACATTATGATTTATGATCAATAGTTAATCTTATTTTGAAGGGGCCTAATTTGAAGGCTAAACTCATTTTTCCTTCCAATTATTAGTCAGCTTAAATAATACCCAGTTAGTATTCATATTCAATCAAAGTCTGAATTTGCTTTTATCAATTATGGATCCTAAGGTTAACATCGATTTATTTTCCTACTTGTTTTTCATACCCACTAGAAGAAAGCAAACAGCCAAATATAAAGTGAAAGGCTGATCTGGTTGCCACTTGAGATATTGTTTTTGTTGGCCTTTCAACGTGTCTTGATTAGGAGGCAAGCAAGGGGCTGTGTTCCCTAGCTTTCAACTTGGACTTAGTTTTATCAGGCGGACAACAAAGTCCCTTGTGCAGTGCAATGTGATCACCCTTTCTAGCTTGAAACAGAAGAGAGTGTCTTTCTCACTATAACCGTTCCACTTTTGTTAGACTGGTATACCAATCAGTCTAACTGCCAAAACTACAATTCAATTTCTCTCGTTTTCAGTGGTTTTTTGCTGTTTACCAACGTTTTCAACAGTGATTAATTTGGTATCTACTGAAGCAATGCACAAAAATTTTCCTGGCTTGAAATGTTCAACCATGTTTACTGGGAAGTTCAACCTTTGGAGCAAGAACAACAAGAATATATCATGTGAAAGATTGTATTTTGCTATCTTAATTGCCTTGAGCCAACATTATTTTACCACTTCATATCATTCTGGCTTTTGGTCGCATTTAACAACACCCCACCTGTGTATTTCATCTGACCGTCATCATTTATTATCTAGCTCATGTTTATTTGTCATTTCCACTTTTAAAGCTCAGAAGTAATCCTAGAGATTTTGTAGCATTCTTGTAAAAAGTGTCAAAATTGAATATTCTTTTCTCAAGTCTATTCTAATTAAGAACTACAACATTTGGTATCTCAGGATCCCTTTACTGGAATTACTTTTCTGGCCCATTTCTGCACCAAAATTAATTTCTCTGGATATTCATTCTGGTACCATGTCATATTAAAATCAGATAGACTTTTCTGTTCTGGTTTTGTAACGGATTGTTGGTTTTCTAATTATTTTATTAATGTTCTACAGATTGCTCTATGGTTATTTCTATGGTGGAAGCCCATTCATGTTCTGCTTGTTCTATCCAAGATTTTCTTTGCCGGTATGCTTATTATTGTTGTCTTACTGAGATATACTTACATAGCGGCGCTATTGTTACATTTTGGATGCGTATGGCAGGTGTCTCATTGTTTGCTGCCCTTGGATTCCTTCTTTATGGAGGGAGGTAAGTTTAAATCTACAGCCAATTTCCTAACCTAATTGCTTATAACATCCTTATGATACAGAAGTAGCTTCCATTCTTTCTATTACATTTGAACATTGATGATGTTCTCAAGTTTCACAATTCACGGCTTAAAAAAACAGCCCATGACAAAACTATATGCAACTCTCTGTTTAAAAAAATTCCTTTTGGCTACAAATATTCTCAAGAGATGAAGCAAAACTGCTTAGCTGATCAGCTCATTTTCCTTTTTTCCAGATTCATATCATGTCTATGGTAGATACTAGGGGGTAGCTTCCCTTCCTTCTGGACTTAATAATTTACATGTCTTTATTGTAGGTCTCTCTAGTTGCTAACTGGCCTTCTTAGGTTCTATGGAAGGTTTCTCTTGGCCATATTTGTTGTGACTAGGAACTTGGCACTATTCATAGAAGGCTGACAGCTGGCTGACTGTTGTATAATTTTTGGAGTTCCCATTTAGTATCCTGACTGTGCATTGTGCTCAATAGTTGAGCCACATATGTAGCGAGCTTTATCCAATCTAAATATGCTTATCTACTCATGCATGCATTTAGACGTGCTGTTTTCTGCTGTATCAAAGAAGTTGGTGGTATTATTTGATCAGAAGCATATTAGGCATACCTTTCAAATTTCAGCCCTACTTGTTTGTTTTTACACCTGCATGTTTCTCATCTATCTTTCTTTAAATATACACGTAATGCTTACGAATATTACAAGGCATGTGTGAGATTCACCTGGAAATAATGGCATTTGTAGTATCTGGCTATTTTTACTTTATTTTACTTTGTTTTTTCTAGTAAGTCAGGCAATTGTTTGGTTTAATCCAAGGTAAAACTTTCACAAGATCCTTTTCTGATTGTTCTTCAAATCTCCATCATTTCATTGTTAAGGGAAGCGGGTGTTTTCTTTGATATTGCAACAAACGTAGTGAGAACTACATTTAAATATTGGAAAGATGAGGCAACAAGTTTTCAGTGATCTGCTGACAAGGGATAAGATTCACAACTGGTGCAATAGTGGCTTAGCTATTGTTCTTAAGTGCTGGCTTCTTTTTCACATACCTAATAAAATGTTTTTACATGCACACCCCTCTTATGCTAGTATCTGATGTCAATGCAACACGTTTGCTCATTTGATATCTGAATGCACATAAGCCTGTAGCAGGCTTTTGTACATATCTACAGAAGATGCTTTGGACTAATCTATGACATCACAAGACATTCTATCAAGGAATTTTATACATAAAGCAGTTTGTCTAAGCACATTTATTTAAAAATTCAGGTTTGCAGTTTTACTGTGTGAACCTGTGTTCTTTATTTTCATCATTTGTGATCATTGGCAGGCTCTTCCTAATGTTGCAACGGTTCCCTGTTGAATCAAAAGGGCGGCGAAAGAAGCTACAAGAAGTATTTTCTACTCCTAGAATATACTTTTTTTCTTCAAATTAGTTTTAGTTTTCAAAGAAAATGTTTACTTATTTCTTTTTTAATGTTTCAGGTTGGCTATGTAACCACTATATGTTTTACTTGTTTTTGATCAGATGTATTATGGTATGCGTGGTAATTTAGCATGTGCTTCATATCCATCTAATTCATTGTCTCTCGAAGTAGTTGCGCTAATTCAATTTTTTATTTTCATTTTCCCACAGATGTGCTTCAACGCGTTTAATAAATCTGCGGACCTTGATGTTCTGAACCATCCAATTCTGAACTTCTTGTATTATTTGGTACTATTCTATTCTTTTTGGTACAGCAATCTAGAATTGAAGAGTTCAATTTTAATTAACTGTCTGTCTGAATACTTTGGATAGAGTTGGTAACTATCATGGAAGTATTTGTGAATTCGGCAACCGTGATATTTGCTTGGAATAAAATCCTATATTCTTTTATTGACATTCGGACTCAGATCCTTGTTTATAACAATGCAGATTTTAAGCTTTCTACTGATTAGCATTTTGGTTGAATATTCAAAACATTTTTCTTATAAACTTTGGGTCATTTTTGTCTCAGTCTGCATTGGTGAGGTTGTAATTCTATGGTTATCGTGGCTACATCCCATTTGGGGCATCATAACATCATGCGTTCTAACTCCTCTTTACAGATTGTGTACGCATCCTCTTGATCCCACCCCCTCCCCAACCCGCCGAAAAAAAAAAAAAACCCCGACCCGCCCACATACACACTTATTAATTCTCTCTTACAGCCGTATCTTGTTTTGTTGTTTTCTTGCTGTCTTTCTTACGGGCAGATTGTGTCATGATTTTTTATTGTGGCTTGTAACCTACACTATGCTTAGAGTCACAACTGATAAAGTCTCTCCGGGTGTGTTTTTCTTTTCCCTTTTTCTTTTTGGTTCCAAAACTAGCAAACGGGGATAAAGAAATTTGAAGTGTCCAAAATGCTGATGGGAATGAAGAAATTTGATGTGTCCAAAATGCTAGTTATATCGTCTTACTGCAATAAAAAGATTTGAGTTTCACATACATTTATATGCAATGGAGTAAAATCAGATATTACAAGCACCATGTGGATAATTATATCCAAAATGATCAATCCCTTTGTTCCACTTTTTTCTTGTTATGACCATCGTGTGGTGTAATCATGTTGAATCCATTTGTTTGAAAAAGTTCCTGCATCTAGAGATGGCCATGTGCTTAGATGTTATTCATATGTTACTCCACAAGCCGGTTAGAAGTTTCAGGTTCATCCCTGGACCTTTGGATCATCTGGCTTGTTGCTTACATACACAACCTAGGTTTTCTTCTCTTATAGAAATAAATTCTCAACTCATCGTTATCACTAGATCTGTGTCTTGAGGGTTAGGTATATGTAGAATCATTGACACATCTGGATTGGTCAACATATTGACATGTTTGTTGCCTATTTGCCTACAAACCTCTGCAAGGAGGATAAATTCCATCATAGTTTGTACTGCCTATACACTGTTTGGTATGAGATTCTTGTATATTAATAACCATCATGATTTGTATCAACAAGATACTATGGCTTATCATTTGAAGCAAATATGGTTTTAGTTTTCCAGTAGTATTTCCTCCTCATTAATAATTTTCTTCTTAAATGCTTGCAGTTGGTGGAAATTCTTCCGTCATCGCTAGTACTTTTCATTCTAAGGAAGCTACCACCAAAGCGTGGGATCACACAGTACCACCCCATTCATTAGTTGAAGGTCAGCGTCTTTGGTAGGTGGTGAGAGATGTTTTACGAGAACCTCTTTGTTGAGGGCTGCCACTTCCCCACGCAAAAAATGGAGGAAACGAAATGAAATTGGCTTCTTGTGCAAGTGCAAGGCTATTCAAAAGGTTGGTTTTTGTTACTCGGGGGCCTGTGGGAATTTCTGTGATGACTGTCTTGTATTATATATTTCTGTACAACAACAATATTTCTCGTGGGTTAGCACATGCCGTGCTGATATCCATACTATTGTGGTCTGTGCTTAAAAGATAGCAGCAGGTCTGAGCTTTTTGTTTGAATGGGAGCTCAGTTGGCATCATAACAAATATTGTGTTTCTGTCATCATTATGTTTTCAACTGGTAGATATCTTCTGGTTATCATCTATGCTGAATGTGTATTTGCTAATTAGTATTGTCTGATGGTTACTTACGGAACCCGAGGATCTATCAAGAACTCAGCCAGTTCAACTGTATTTTTTTCAAAAATATCAATTTGTTGTCGTGGTGGGAGTGCTCTTGGTTTCTTTGTATAGTTTTTACAGAGGCAGTATTTTGCTCTGTATAGTTTTTACGGAGGGGCAGTGTTCTGATTGCTAATCAAGTGTTGTTCAATCAGAAAGTACAGACACGGTTCATGAGAAGTGCAGAGCATAGTAGTGTTTGGAACAAAGTAAAAAGGAAGATTGATTAGTTGAGAAAATTTACATACCGATCAGCAGCGATGCTCGTCAGTGGCTTCCAGTGTGCCTTGGGTTTCTATGGGAAGGGGAAGAACCAGATGCGCTTTTAAGAAAGTCTTTAGTTGAGTCTGAATGAATGATAGCAGAGCTACCAGTCTCTTTGAAAGAGAGTTGGTTCTGACTGATGTACCTAAAATCTCCTGCAGCATTGGCTGTAGCCGGACTCAAACCTGAGATTTCTTTTACTCGACGATGAGTAAGGCGTCATTGGCGCCGTTTATTTGCTACAATTTGCCCTGAAAGAGTATGGAGTCCATGGCCTGTAAGTTTTACTGACAGTGTGAGGAGCAGTGGCAGTCTAATAAGGTTTTTTGCTAGATGGTTCATAACAAGCAGTTCATGGAGGGAGCCTAGTAAGTGCCCAACTGATGACATATCATTCCTTGCAACCTTGCACATGCCTCTAATTCTATATGGTCCCAAAGCGTTTCATGTGTGAGAATAACTTTAGGTAAGAGAGGAACTGTTCCTTGCCATGCTAGTTGATCCAATTGTGCATATAGATCAACAGCACCCCCCCCCCCCCCACCCCCCCCGCGCGCTCGGCCGTTGGCCCAGCAACTCGCTCTCCCTCCTTCCGCCCCCACTGTCAATCTCGCCCACTTCCATCTTTCTTTAGGGTTTCACACTCTAAAAGGAATTTCGAGGGAGATAATTACTCATAATAATTTTATCAAATAATTCAACGTCAGTTTTATTCATTAGTAGAGAAACTTTTAAATATGCATTACAAAAACAAAGAAAAAGTTCTCATCCGATGCGCTAGAAAACCATCGCATCGGGATTCGAATTGACAATCACTGGAGAGCAAATTCAAGACCTAACCAGCAGCCACAGTGATCAAAAATAAATATATATAAATATGTCAGCTGCAAGGCTCAAATCGGTGACCTTGTGGGTGAGCGGTGCTGTTAACGCACTCAAAGCCACCGGCAAGCTACTTGCGGGGGACACTATGTTCATACTTGAAATAATTTTCAAGTACAATTACATGGCATCTTGAGCACTCTTCTTATATGGATTCACACGAAACTAAATCATATACAAAGTATAAGTCTCAATGCTAGCAAGACTGTATAAGATTTCAAATATATTAGTAGTAGAGTGTAACCAACTCTACTAATTAACAAATTACTACTATGTTTAGCATCCCGTCTCAAACTCAAGATAGTATGCCATCGAGAACTTGCTTAACAAAAATTGGAAAGCAAATGATGAAACTATTGTTGATGCTGCTGTCAAAGTACTAAAATGCAAGCCAAATTAGTGGTGAGTAGAGTTCAGTTAAAACCAAAAAAATCGCCCAAAAATCGAAAATTGAAATCGATTGGAACCGAACTGTGTAAATTTGGTATCGGGTTCCAAAACCCGAACCGAACCGAATTAACCGAACCAAATTAACCCAGCACAGTTTTGCGTCAATACAAGCAACATTCATGATTTTACAATGATGTTGATGTATGCATGTCATGCATGCTTGTATTTATGTCATGAGTACTCAACTTTAACTTTTCAGTATCATTAAAATGCTTGAATTAGTGAAACAATTTCAAGCAAAAATTCATGAGATGTTCACATTTTTGTGTAATATTAAGTTTATTGTTTACATATCGCTTATATTTTTTTTGAAATATTCTGTTATATACAATAGAGTATTATGCATCTCTTTTAAATATCTAATGTAGATATATTCTAAAGCTTTTCTTAAATCATTTTTGAACTTTTATGTTCGTCTAAGTTTTGGAAGTTAGTTTATTTTTTAAACCAGTATTCGCATGAGAAAAATATTAATCATGGGAAAAAGATTCATAATCAAGTTAGATTTGACAAGAAAGTGTGAAAGTTGAGATGGGAAGTTCGACGGCGAGGTGATCCCCCGAACCGAACCGAACCGATCCAAGTCGATTCGGTTCGGTTCATGACCTTGTTCGGTTCGGTTCGGTTTTGTCAAAATTGGCAAAACCCGAACTGAACCAACCGATGCTCACCCCTAATCCAAACCAAAGCCTAATATGAACCGAAATCAAAAACTGAACCGAGTCAAATAAAAGCTGAATTAGAGCCAAACTTAAATCATAATCCCTATGATCTCTTAGTATCTCCAACAATTCTTATCCTCTCCTGGGATCACAAAGTACAATTTCTTGATTCTTCCTTGGGATCCTAATCCTCCCTTGGGATCACAGACTACAGTAATCATTGAGATCTTGGGGACACTTTTTAAAATTTGTTTCAAAAAGTAATCTTTTTGCTCAGGACAGAATGTCTCTCCTCTTGCAAGTATATATTTTTGCACAATTCATGATGCTCTAGTTAGTGGCTTATAAGGTTCTACTTTTGATGAATTTCTTGTATGTTTGATACTTGGGAGGGTGCAGAAACATATGGATTAAAACTTTAGGTGTTGGAATATTATGAACAGGAAGGAGACAAATTTTGAAGAATTTAGTCTGCTTAATTAGAAGGTGGAACATGTGTCACCATGATGATATTGTGAAGACAAAGTCATGAAATCAACAGAAATCTGAGGAAGTCAGGAGAAAAAGACAACAAAGAGTTTTATTAAGATGTAAAGAGATCATAGCCCATGGTTCCAGTCAAGATTAACTTTTATTGGAGGCTTATTTGAAAATTATCCTGTATAATGTAATGCAAATTGTTAGAAATGCTGTTATTATTAGGTCCAGTAAGTTTCAGTACTTTTGAAAGAGAGAAGATTTAGTAACAAGTCCTTAGAAATGCTGTTATTATCAGGTCCAGTCAGTTTCAATGCTAAAAGATTTGCTAGAAAGAATGGGCTCAGTTTATATGTATCAGTATTTGAGGGTATTTCAAAATTATATAAAGTTTTTTTAGTTTTACATTATAGATAGGAAAAGAACTCTATAGTGTTTAAATATGAAGTTTCTCATATCATGAGTTGTGTGAAGTTAAAAACTACGGGGTGCTCGCGCGCACACAAGTCTAAGCCCCAGTGAAGGAAATTAAGTTACCGGGTCCGGAAAAACCTTGAGATATTTGCATCATTTCCATGTCTTGGTTTATCTCTGCTTTTCTGATGTGACGGAGGACCTGATCCATGTCTCTCAAAGACACAACACAACCATCTTCTTCCTCTTCTGAAATTTCTCAAAAAGTTCCTTCCTTCTTTTAAATAGTTTAGCAGTAAAAATAAACAATATGTCCATTCAAGAAATTAACCAATTAAACATGTCGAACTGTTTTCAGGCGAAGCCACTAAGATCATGGATTGTACATACTGTATTTGTTACTGCACTTGTGTATGTCAACTAGTGAACATCGTAAGTTTTTACAGTCCAGTTTAACGACGAAGTGTTATTTCTCTCGGAAATAAAACTATATAGATATCATCCTTTTTCGCTTCGTTAAAGACCACTCTTTCTCTCATCAATATGGTTTTTATGTGTGAAAGCTACAACATACACGTCAACATCAGATACTTTGGTGTTTTAAGGTATTCATGTCAAATTACATTATTCTTGATTTAGCAGAGAACACACGAATTTAACGAAGTTTAGCCATTGTCTGCGTCCTCAGAGCAGAAAGGGAGAGAGATCTTATTAATCAATCAATTATAAGATAAAATCAATAGGGACAATACTCATCTTTATATAGACACAAAGTCGATGAAAATAAGAAAACCAAACACTCTGAATTTGAATTTGAAACGAACTTTGACTCTTATTTGGAAACCGCTCAAAGACTAAACGTTGTCGACATGCCAATCAACCTTTCGACAAATTGAGCCAGTCTGCACCAATCCCGACTCTCAAAAATGCCTGTCGACCGCCATGAAGGGCCTATCGATAAGGCTCTGTTGACATCCAAAATGGCATGTCGATAGACTATGTAAACTGTTGCTCCATGTTAGTGTATCCATGTATCTTCTGTATTCTAACACTTCATGTAAATTCTATACTAACACTAAGGAGTTAAAAAACTTTACCATTAAGATTTTTCACTCTCTTTCAAAATCTAATATCTTAAACTTCTGGGTCAAATTTGTTCTCAACCTCTATTTAAGGTCAAGTAATGATAGCAGAGGAATGACCAACGAACCACTGGTCTCCTATTGGCTAGCTGGAAATATAACAGGGGAAGCGGTACATTAAGTTGGAAAGGCCCAAAAGAAATTGTGCAAAAGAAGGCTAGGAATATAATAGGGGAGGCGCTACAAACACTATTCTGCTAAACATTACCCATTTAAAACTCATTGTCTTATCGTGTGGAGGCTCGTGTAACTCCTCAATAAGAGATTGGAAAGGCTGAAAAGTGACTGTAAGAAAAGAACAACCCTTTTTATTTGAAAAGGTAAAGAATTAAATCAAAAAAAATCTCCAGAAAGAAAAGAGGATGCTTGGTGAGATCAAGGCCACTAAAGTCTACCGTGTTGCCGACTCTACTGCCTATGCAACTTCATACGCAATGAATGCTTCTTGTTTGTTGGATGGTCAAAATCCATTCCATTTAATGTTAGGTTGTGTTGATACGAAGGAATTTAATGTACTAAATACAAAAATAGTTTATTAACTAGAATATTTTTATTATATCAAACATGGTGGTATAATATTTTTAGAAATTTAATGTATAGAAATTCAATTCCTAAGAGATGAGAATATTACATTCCGCGTACCAAAAGTACCTTTGTGGATGAGAATAATAAACTAGAGAGAGTTTGCGAGGAGTGAATTTGATGTTTCTTACTGCTTGTTTGTTTCCTTATAACTCAATTCATATTTCATGTAATAAAATGTTTGAGTTGGCTAATCATATAGCTTCATGGGAAGGTATTTCTATTCTGATTTTTGTTGTATTTCTTCCCTGCAATGCAAGGGAATGAATCACAAATAGGAAAAGCTATATTATGGCTCGCACAAAAAATATTTTTTTTGGATTCATTGTGGTTACTCACTAGGAACAATCTTAAGAAAAAGAAAATTGCCAAGAAGCTTGTTGTGTGACCCAAGAATAAAATGTCATTTGTAGAGCAAAAAGGACCAATTTGCAAACATGTCAGCTAATTTGGTGAGGGGAAAAAAAATCTCAATCCAGTTTAATTTTGAGATTAATATTGTAGATTTCTTCAAAACTTACTTGACAACGTGTGAATCAAAGGTGGATTCTAGAGTTTGTTTTTTGTATTATCTACATGGAAAATTTATTTAATCCTTTAAATTTATTATTATGTGCTTATGAATAGTAAATGATAGAATTGAGAATATATCTTCAAAATAGTAAAAAATTTAAGATTACATAGTAAACTATACAAAAGAGAAGGAAAAAAAATATGTGATTCTTTTATAACATAAGAGAATAATAGATATATTCTCCTGGGATTGCTTGTAACGAACTTGTCTAGATAAATCAGGAGGTGGTTCTCTTGAGATAAAAAACCTGAGGCAAATCGAAAACATATTAGAATATAAAGATTTATTTGGTGATTGGTGACAAAGTAGGTGAACTCGAGATGACAAAAACATCCTTGATTGGAGAAGTTGCTCCATTGAATTGTCATTGGATTTATTCAATATTTTTTTGTGTATTGATAAATAACCAATCAACTATTTAAATTTAATTAAATATCTATTTTATTCAATTGTCCCAGCAATAAAATTAAAATTCTTGGTATCGCTTTCTTCATATGTTTTCAACTACTTTTTTCGATTTTAATTCTCACCAAATATTCTTATTTTATTAGATGGTGTTGTAATCGATAAGTTGAAATTCTTTCTCTATTGAAATTTAATGATATAAAATCTACTTAAATGATCAGCTCCATATGATCTACATCATTTCGCAACCCAAAAGCTAAAAGCTTAAACGATTTAATTTTCTCTCTCATGCATTAACTGCAAAAAGATGAATTGCTAGGGTAATAAGTTAAAATAGGAATGTCGCGGACACTTGGTTCGTTATGGAGGTCCTGAGTTCAATTATACACGCATGAGTAGTAAGATTACGAAGGCCCTAAGTTTCAGATTGGCCAGTGATAAAAGCATTTAGTTGGATTCCAATTCAAGACATGGCTAGGCCTTTGCTTTTGGGGGGGGGGGGGGGGGGGGGGGGGAATATTTTTAGCATATATAACCTTATGATTTTACGAAATAACATATTTAATCTCATATATTTCCCCACCACATGATGACTTGCTTTGAAATATGCACAAATATGCCTTTTATTAATTAATAGTCAATGAATGATAAATAAATGATAAAATTTAAAGAAATAACGTGTAATTCACTTTACTTTGGAATACAAAAAACAATTTATGCTATCAATCTCAATCCCACTTGAATAGAAAATAATTGCTAGTTATTTAAATAAAATATAATAAATAAATAAATAAATGGTTAATAAAATAGAACTAATGCTAGTAAAAATAAAGTTTACTTTTATCTTGTAAATTTAGAAAAATTAATTTAACTATGATTTGATTTGTTAATGTGTCCACTAAACTTTTTTTTCGTTTTAACTATTTAGGAAACAGATATTTATAAAATAATCTGAAAGTACGAGGTCATACATGGAAATAAGCTGAAGAAAGTTAGAAGTATGTAATTAGCAGAAGAAGTAAGGGCGTATGTGCCAAAAAACCCCAAAGACGGAACCCAAAAATAGCCGTTAACGCTTCGCCTGTTGTTTTTTGAAATTAAACACTCTCTCTCTCTCTCTCTCTCTCTCTCTCTCTCTCTCAGAATGAAGAGAGCAACGGAGAAGAAACCTAACTCCAACACGCCCCCACCCCTCTCATTCTCTCCAAACCAAACCCAAACCCGAATCCGAACCCTAACACCCTAACCTAACCTGAGCAAGGAGGAAACCCTTTCTCGATTGGATGCAAGCTTCAACAAGAAGCGATGAAGAGGATCAATCATGAAGGCGGTGGAACAAAGCGGCGGCTTTGAATTCGAATTTAGGTCAGTGCAAAAGAAACCTCTTTTTTCTATTTGTCTTTTTGCATTGAATTTTCTAGTTATTAATACAAATTCCTAGTGGGTTTTTCTTCCTATTTTGATTTCTTGCTGTATTTAGTTGTTGGACCATTTCTTTGGGTTGAACGATGAGAGGCAAACACTTTGGTAATGAGATGAGAGATGAAATTGATGACACTGGGCATCAGATTAGGGTTTTAATGGTTCAATTCATGAAAGATACTGTTTTTAGGGATTTATTTTGAATAATTTGCATAGGGGTACGCTATATTCTTGATTACATGTGATTTCAGTTTTCTTTTTGCTGCCCTCTTTGGAAATTACCCATGATCTCACTCCCAATTATCCATGAACCCTTAGGAGACGAGGTAACAGTCAAGAATCTGAGCAGGAACCAGCATATTCTCACCAGAGTTTCTTTCAAGATTCAATCGTGTCGAATGGGAGGTCTCAACCAGAGAAGAATATACTTGCACTGTTACCTTAAGAGAAGGGAAACTATATTATACTTATAATTTATCATAACTCTAAAAATTGTCATGTGCACATATTATTGCAGCATGTTCTAAGGAGAGTAGTTGTGCTAACATAAGCACTTATACTCTTTATGTGCACTATAATATTTTATGGATAAATATCGTAAGTCTTATGCTCTAATGTTTCATCCTGTTCCCGATCGTTGATTTTAGCCAGAGACGTCCATGGACCAAATGATCTTCCCTCCTGACGTTAGAAGGCAGGCAGGTCGCCCGCCTTCTGTTTGCATACGCGCTACTATGGATGGAGAACGTGAGGGTCATAAACAAAATAGGTGTAGCAAGTGCAAGAAGCTAGCCATAGTAAGGCTAGATGTCCCAACCAACCGTCAACTTCATCTTCCATTGGATCATTATGTGTATGTTATAGTTATATTTATACTATTGATAGTGAGTTGTTAGGCGTACACGGCATCGAGGAAATGAGGAGTAGGCGGGACCATCACAAACACAGCCTGCATTCCAGACTACAATTGCACGTGGTTGTGGCCGAGGAACGGGACGACGTGGAATTAGACGTGCATTGTCTTATTGTATAATTAAAATACTTTGTTAAATTGATATAGATATGATACATTTTGTGTATTGATATGTTGTTAACTTGAGTTTGTGTTGTTGATTACATTTTGTGTATCGATATGTTGTTGACTTGAGCTTGTGTTGTTGATTACATTTTGTGTATCGATATGTTGTTGATTTGAGCTGATATAGTTTTATTATGTATTGGATTGAGTTTGAATATGTGTTTTAAGTTTGTGGATTGATATGTTGAGTTGGATTAAAATTGTGGAACAGATATATTGGGATTTAGATGTGTTGAGATTCAATTGTCAAAGGATGTTTTTTGTATTATCTAGAAATCTGTTTTTACAGATTCTGGTGTTGTATTCAGCCTCGGGTTTTGGGGTGGCTGTCAAGGCCGCACTTTTTTTATAAAAAGCCAAACAGTCCGGCCTTATCAAGGCCGTACTTCAGTATAGTTTTTTTTTTATTATAATTGTCCAAAAGAGTATCAAGGTTGGACTCTGTAAACGCCCCAAACAGAAACTTATGGGCGAGTTTTTTTTATTTTTGGTGAAGTGTTGGAGTCCAGCCTTACCAAGGCTGGACTTCGAAGATGCTTTCCAAAGAAGTCCGGTCTTGGCAAGGCTGGATTTCTTAAACAACATATAAAGATCTCCGGCCTTGACAAGGCCGGATTTCTTTAAACCGCCTCCCCTGCTACGTTGGCGACCACAATCGATCGTTCGCTGACGTGGCGCTAGCGTGGAAGGGGAGAGGTCAATTTTTGTAAATATTTTTAGGATAAGATTATTTTTATAATTATTTTTATAATTATATTTATTTCAAAAATTTGTCCGACTTAAAATATTGATTTGTACAGAAACATACCGCTTGGAAATACATAAACTTGAGGGCATTTCACATATCAGAAATTGCTTATCTCCACTTGTAATTAAATTTAGAATAATGTACTATAGAGAATAAGAGAGTGAATGAGAATTGGGTATTAGAGGGCACCAATCACAAAGAACGGATGTTCGAAAAAAATGGCTTTGAGCTTTAGTTTCGATTTCCACACATATCATATGATCTGCATGATGAGGTCACAAGTTTGGTGATGGATAATCGAATTACTGTTGGGTTTAGTGGACTGTGTGTGTGTGTGTGTGTGTGTGTGTGTGTGTGGGGGGGGGGGGGGGGGGGGGGGGGGGGTGGTGCTGGGTATTTGGCCTTAGTTTTTAGTCGCACATTGGATGAGATAAAGGAGTAGAGTGGTGTATATACCAGCTCCTTTTAAGACTATTTTTATGAATAGTTGGGCCGTGCTACACTCCCAAGCGTGCACATACGCTGAAGCGGGCCGAGTTCGAGTGGCGCACACCCACGACCTGCAAACACGAATGTAACTCTTTAAGAGGTCCTTGAACTGCTATAATTTTGCTCCGATTTTATTTTTTTATTTCTGTTAAATAATTTTTGGGACTTTCAGTTTGCTTTGACCCGGTATTCCGGATTTGCTCGCAAGTATCACGAATTGTATGATTGTGGATGGATATGATGCGGAGGCTGTTGCAACCGCAGGAAACCCGGTGGCCTATAAATAGACGCCTACTCAGTTCATTCTGGCTACATAAAGCTTCAGCGGCATATTATTGTTTCCTCTCGTCTCACATATATTTCTTCCACCATAACATCGAGATTCCGTTGAAGTTCTGATTGAAGTATTCTGATTATTAACAAGTTGTTTTCTACATCTCGGGTAACAAATTTCCATCTGAGTAGAGGCTTATCCACCGTCCTAAGCTGAATACTGGTGGTTTACCGGGGGAGTTTTTACTGCTAGGAGAGGAGGTCACTTTAAGACTCGGACGAGGAACCGATTATCTTTCTATAGGACAATGCTTCTGCACGACTACGTCACCCCAGGCCCGCAAATTTATTTTTCTGTTTTTAATTCTTTTTCATTAGTTGCATATTTAGAACAAGTAATTAAATTTGATTAAAGATTATTAATATGTTGCATTCTTCTGTTGTGACAACGACAACAACCAGAAGAGGAATCCCTGAATCTCCCAAGCACGAAGAACAATTTCAAAACAGCACAAAATCAAATACCAGATAAAGAAAACACGCAAACAACGACCTAACGAGATTTGGCCTCAATGCCTACGTCCCCGGGGCAATCAAAGAGAGATTATATTACTTGGAAGATCGATTACAATACTAGCAGCACCTCTGATCTCAAGAGAGCTCCAGTTTTCCAACATCCAACAAAACCCAAGAATTCCCGTTTTTCCAACAAGAGAGCTCCAGTTTTTCCAACAAACAGGTTTCTAAATCAGCAATCGCAGCCCGCACCCGCTTGTTGGTCGATCGACCCCTTCCACCGGTCGACCGGTCGGTCGACCGGGCGCCAACAGAGAGTTGGGTACTTTCAGTCGGTCGACCGAGCGGTCGACCGAGCTCCATCCTTGTGCATGTTGTGCACGTCGGTCGACCGGGCCGGTCAACCGAACACCTGCTACTTCGAGCGGTCGACCAGGCGGTCGATCGATCTTCTGCTGCTGCTGCTGTAAGCCTGTTTTACTGCTGCTGCTTCATTCGTCTTTCGTCACCGACTTCCTCGACGATCCTCTTTGACATCCTCAGCAATAACCTCTCTCTTCTCAAAATCTGAGTCGATCTCCAACGAACCCCAGTCTATCACCTGGCGAAATCGACACACGATCTCGGCTTGGAATCTTTACCTCAGCTATCCCCACTGGAAAGCACCACACACGCCTTCCTACACTTCACCTTAGGAGAACTTTCATACATGCTGATCACCAAACCGTGGCTTCTACTCTGCAACTTCACGACCTCAAGAAGACTTCCTCACGAGCCAACACTGACTCTCCAACTGACTAGCTCTATCTAGTCTTCCTGTCTTCCATTAACGATCCACCAAGTCTGTGTAGAGCACACCAAACATCATCGGTTTTAACTGGATGCACATCACTCCTTATGCAAGCTCAACATCTTCTCACCAGAAGATCAACCTGTTCATCGAGATCACAACACGTCACCTCCACCCGCTGCGATCCAACCTTGGTCTTTGTCCTCTCCACCTGCTGAGAGACGGTGGACTTCAACGCTGAAGTCTCTCAAAAGTGACATTCCTGCTCATCACGATCTTCTTGTCTTCGGGGTCCCACAACCTGTAGTTGTTTCTCTTGACTTCCAAACTCACAGCACATCATGATCTTGAGCAGCTTTCCCAGACCAAATTTCCAATGGAGCTTTACCTCCTATCGCAGTCGATCTGTTCATGAGATGGCTAGCATACTCAGTCGCCTCAGCCCAAAACGACCTGTCTAATCCTGCATTAGACAACAACCGCCGAACCTCCTCCAGTAAGGAACGGACTACATCTTTAGCCAACCCATCTGTACCTGTTGTGAAGTGAGTAGCAATACCTGTGTTCCGGCCAAATCGTAGGAATTGATTCATGTCTTTTCCAACATTACCAATCTTTAGCTCCTTGATCTTCCTACCTATCTATCTCTCCATTTTTCCTCTCCACTTCACCAATATATCTAGGGCTTCACTACTTTGTCTCATTGGATATATCTAACACTGCCTAGATACACTATCAATGAAAGAGACAAAGTACCTGTGACCTCCAAGCGATGCCGTCTTAGCAGATCCCCAAATGCACACATGAACACAATCAAGAAGACCTTCATTGCAGTGAGTACTGGTGTTGAATCTCACCTTCTTCTTGTCCAGAACGCTGTGTTAACCTTCCAACTTGCAGGTAGCAGCACCTTCCAACGATTCCATCTTTGCAGGAGCTCGCAAAGACTTTCTTCTTCCTGTCCGACCTTTCTTGCCAGACCTCCGGGCCACCATCATCTGAGGAACTCGAAGTCTCCACCTGATCTGTAATCGTACTATCCTTCAAGTAGTAGATATTGCCTCGGCGGACGCCCTTCATCACCACCATCGAGCCGTTGATCATCCTGAGATCGCCATCTCGAACAGATATCGCCATGCCCGATGCTTCCAAAGTTTCCACGGAGATTAGATTCTCTTCAACTGAGGTACATACCTCACTTCCTTCAGCTCCCTTACCATCCCATCAAACATCCTGATTCGGATTGTACCTACACCCTCCATGCAACATGAGTGATCATCGCCCATAACGACTGAACACCCCTCCAGCTTCTCAAAGCTAGAAAACCAACCCCGATTAGGGCATGCATGGTATGTTGTACCTGTATCCAAAATCCACTCATCTTTCCATGAGTTACCAATGATGGGAGAAATGACTGAAAACGAGAAACCTGACGAGTCCGAATCTGATCCATCTGCCTGTGAACTGCTCCTCTGAGTATTCGTCACTTTTGCAAGATTTGTTTCAGCCTTTGACTCTTTCTTCTTTTCCTTGAACTTTGGACAGTCCACTTTCCAGTGCCCTATCTCTCTGCATAAGGCACACTGATTCCTTTTGAGATCCCTGAAACCCGGCCTGGACTTTGATCTTCCTCTTTCTTCCTTGCCCTTCCTTGATGAACCCCTGCCTCTTACTTCCAGTGCCTCCGCCGATGAGCTTGACTGAGAAGGATGTCTCTCCTTTCTCCTCGTCTCATAACTTGTCAGTGCTGACGACACCTCATGGTAGTCCAGAGTCTGCCTACCATTGATAAAGGTCAGAGTGAATGTCTCATACTCCTCCTCCGGAAGTGAGTTCAGGAAGATTATCGTCTTGTCTTCCTCATCTACCATGACATCCACGTTCACCAAATCTGTAAGAAGCTTCGTGTATCGGTTGATATGCTCATTCACTGTGCTCCCCTTCTTCATCTGAAACCGGTACAGCTTACTCTTAAGCTGCAATCTTGACTCGACACTCTTCGTCAGATATTTCTTCTCAAGGGTTTCCCACAGATGCTTTGCCGACGTCTCATGTTGTGCAAGATATTTTATGTCTTGCGATAAACATGAACGAATCAACCCACACGCTGACATGTTCATCTTTGCCCACTCTTCATCAATGGTCGTGCTCTCTTCTTCTCCAGAAGGAGAGTATCCTCGAGGTTCGATGCATTCAGGGCATCCATAACCTCACATCTCCACATCCCGAAATTATTTGTGTCATTGAACTTTACTACATCAATCCTCGGATGAGGATTCATGGTCTTAACCGAAGCAATTTCTTCTGCCATCTAGATTACTTGATCCTCTAACTATGCGGAAAAAACAACCAACTGGAAATAGATCACTACTTCGATAAAAAAATTTGATTTTTACCTTTTTCCCGAAACCCTAGATTGAGTTTCTCACCGGATCTATTCCACTAACGATTCCTTGAGCACTCCTTGCGTCCTTCCGAGATCGACACACGATCCACGAACACAACTACCTCTGATCTGAGATCGACACACGATCTCCACCGAATCAGATCCCGAAGCCCTCCGAATCTCCAGAAAAAAACCCAAGCGAAACCTGGGATGCTCTGATACCACTTGTTGTGACAACGATAACAACCAGAAGAAGAATCCCTGAATCTCCCAAGCACGAAGAACAATTCCAAAACAGCACAAAATCAAATACCAGAGAAAGAACACACGCAAACAAAGATCTAACGAGATTCAGCCTCAATGCCTACGTCCCCGGGGCAATCAAAGAGAGATTATATTACTTTGGAAGATCGATTACAATACTAGCAGCACCTCTGATCTCAAGAGAGCTCTAGTTTTTTTCAACATCCAACAAAACCCTAGAATTCCCGTATTTATACAAACAGGTTTCTAAATCAGCAATCGCAGTTCCACCGGTCGACTGGTCGGTCGACCGGGCGCCCAACAGAGAGTTGGGTACTTTCAGTCGGTCGACCGGGCGGTCAACCGAGCTCCATCCTTGTGCACGTTGTGCACGTCGGTCGACCGGGCCGGTCGACCGAACACCTGCTACTTCGGGCGGTCGACCGATCTTCTGCTGCTGCTGCTGTAAGCCTGGTTTGTGCTACTGCTTCCTTCATCTTTCGTCGCCGACTTCCTCGACGATCCCTCGACGATCCTCTTCGACTTCCTCAGCAATAACCTCTCTCTTTCCAACATCTTCAAATTTTAAGAAATACTGTTATATATCCTACAATTACAAGCATAAATTTTTTCAAAAACTAGTAAATTAAGCATGATATATATTAGCAATTATCAAGATCGTCCATAGGTAGCAAAAAATGATGGCCATAACATCTCGATTGGGCTGTGGAGAGAATGCGAAGTATTCTACCAACACGAGGGGAATAACAAATCGTAGGCTCTTCATCACTTAACCAAGAATTTGTTACAAAGTAGAGTGATTATTTTTTTCCCCAGGTAAATTAGTTCTTTTATTATCTAAAGTAGTTGTTAAGAGTTGTATACAGTATGGGCCATCCACTTCTTGCATGTTTTTTAGTATTGCAATAGTTAGGGCTGGTAATGTGCTCGAGAAGTTTGAGAGATTTTTTGAGCATTAGATTGTACTCGGACTTGAACTTAGAAATATCCTTCACAATCTACTCTTACTCTTTTATCAGTAAAGACTTGATAGAAGCTCAGACTGACCAGAAGTTTGCTTAAATTGCGCTGAATTTGAACAGAGGTGCTTATTATTTGGTACTCTTACATTTTTTTTCCTTCATATTGTTCATCTTTAAAATTATATTTCGAGATGCTTTGACTTATATATCCTTAAAAATAGATTTTTTTTTTTCAATATTATCTTGTACACATATTTTTTTTTCATATTGTTCCTATTATCCTTCACAATTAGTTTTTACAAAAAAAAACACCTTTTCAAAAATATGAAGTAAAAACATCATTCTTGACTAGAAATCATTCTTCTATTCAGACCCCTAATAATAATTAGAATAGAGAAAACTTGAGTCTCAGTTCGGGCTCGTGGAAAGCTTGTTCAAGTTCGGTCTTTTGATCTTGTAACAAAATCTTAAGCTAGTTTAAATAATTCATTGTTCATTAAATATCCTTTGATAAAAGGATATATTTGCAAAATAACTTAAAAGGAAAATATGTGCGCTGATCCAAATTGATTTTGATTTTCATTGTCCTCTGAAGAATTCTACTGCTATTGGAATAATATATGACCTTATCATCATCTTGAACATAATCATTGGAATAATGAGCATGATTTTCAAATTTGTTTTAGGAAACAAATAATAACTTAAATTTTTTAGGATATAATACAGCTGGAATTAAAAAAAATTATTACAGTTGAGATATGGATTATGTTGAAGGCCCATGTATTGAAATTATTAGCACTAAATTAACCATGAATAAGGAATCGATACAAGAATTCTGTAAAAATAAAGAGATTCAACTCTTAATCACCAAGATTTTCACCACCTGAAGCAAAAGAAAAAAACAAAAAACAAAAACAAAACTCAAATTAAAACTGGCCTTCAGCTGCTCCTCACGTACACCAAAACCAAAATCGCAAAAACAATCACCAGCAGCAGAAAAATCAAGAACAGCGTGCCGAACGCGCGCTTCCTGCGCCAAAACACCTCCTTCTCCGCCCTGGACCGCTCCCCTTCAGCCCTGTAGAGATCAGCCATGGTTCTGAGAGCCAAATCCATCAACCCTTTGATCTCAAGATAGTTTGCCGCGGTCAGGAGCTCAAAGAGCCCCTCCACGTTGAATCCCTCCGCGAACTCAGCGTCCCAACACTTGAGAGCTTGCTCGTCCGCGGACAGATCCGCGTGCATGCAGCAGTAGTCGATCACCTTCTGCAAAACGCTGCTCTTCACGTTGGGGAGGGGGATTGCGTGCTGAAAATTATCAGGATTGTTTCTCTGCAGGATCAAGCGGAGTGTCTGTGAATTCATGGCCACCCTCGCGTCCACCTCCACCTCTGCTCCATCGGAGCACCTCAGCGTCGCCATTGTGCCGTGGGAGGAAGAAGAGTGAGAAGGAGAAGCCATTGAAACCAAATCAAACTATCACGCAACAAACAAGTACGAGAAGAATTACTTTTAATTCTTCTTGTTTTGCTCTCTTTAGTTCTCTGATCCGTTGCTTTGTTAAGGCCTATATTTATAGCTTTGTGTCACCCTACAAAATCTGAATCCTAGTCAAATTAGCTCTTCCAATTTGACTCCAGTATGAACTCCAATTTTCATACTACAGAAATAATTCGAATTCAACGAAGTTATTTTCATTGAATTATATAGTGTTTCCTATCCTTTATACACTACTGTTTGACAGATATTTATATAAAAAAAATTCAGCAGATTTTTTTTTTAAATTATTTAATTAAAAAACTTAATTGAAGTTAATTTGTAGTTATTGTTTAATTCAAAAATTCAGCCTTAATTAAAAGTATATAAATCAAATTTAACAAATTTTATTTTGAATTTTTAATATGTTATGCTATTTATGGTTATTGTTATTTGCACTTATAAATCAAATATGCATAGGATTTTAACTAAAATATGATTATTAATTTATTTCTACTAATTACGATTTGGTTAACCCTGATAGATAGATGTAGGTATGAAATAAGTATTATACCCAGATCAAGAAATTACAAGAATGTGAACGTAAATGTAATAAAAATTTCAATGTAGGTATAAATGTAGTAAGAAAAGAGAGAAAAAAAAAGGAAAAAAAAATTTGCACTAAAAACTTGAACTTGTGACCTCCAATAACAACTACGTGAGCTAGAGCTTTAAAATATTTTTTCAGTTAAAATAATCTAGAAAGAAGAGATTATATATAAAAAAATTACAAATTATATATAGTACTCCAGATATAAAATCCAGTGTAGAAGTCGGCTCACACTGGTGTGTATGTGGGTCCGCCCCTGCTCCGACATATCAGAAATTGTTTTAAATACATCTCCACTTATAATTAAATTTAACATAATATACTACAGAAAATAAGAGATTGAATAAAAACAAAGTTTTAAATGGCACCAATCACAAAGAGAGGATATCGAAAAAAAAATGTGGTTTTGAGTTACATAATTGCGACACATCGACACATATCATATCGCAAGGCCACAAGTTTGGTGATAAATAATGGAATTACAAACATCAAAAATTTCAAAATTAGTAGCAAATTAAACATGAATACATTAGTAATTTATCAAGACTGTCCACTACCAACACGAATTTTGTTACAAAAATAGAGTGATTATTTTTTTCCCAGGTAAATTGGTTCTTTTATTATTTAAAATCGTCCTTAAGAGTTGTATATGCAGTAAGCGTGTCTTTTGTAAATAAACTCGAAAAGCTCGAGAGTTGGTTTGGCAAAAGTTTGCTAAAATTGAGCTGAATTTGAACAAAACTTTAAGTGCAATTAAATAATTAAACAATATTAGCTTGTACACATTTTTTTTCCTTCATATTTGTTCATATATCCTTCACAATATTAGTTTTTACAAGAGAAAAAAAAATGCCATTTCTAAAATATGAAGTGAATAACAATCATTTTTTTTTTTACTATAAATCATTCTTTTTCCAAGAGGCCTAATTGTATAATTAGGCTAGAGAAGTCTTGAGGTTCAGTTCAGGATAGTGGAAAGCTTGTTGAGGTTCAAGTACTTCAAGGGTCTTCCAGTACTCTAGTGAACACTTCGAGTGTTTGTTTGCTATATTGGGACCCCTTCTAAATATAGAAATAGATGAATACTAGATGTTAGGGTCCTCACAAAAAGAATTAGTTTTAACTAAAAATATAAAAAGGATTCTCTTCTCCGCATTTTATCCGTCTTCCGAGTCTTTTCTCTGAGTACAAATACAAAGTAGTCCTACATTGCACCCATCACATCGGATTCATGTAGGATTCTCTGAAGTCTATTCAACCTCTTTCAATATTTTTTTTCCCAAGCTAATCAATCATCCGAAGAGCCCAAAGGAGAGCCATCTCGGGGACTTCGAGATTTCTTCCGAGTAAACACGATACCTAACAACATCACGAAAAGCGTGATTTCATGTGAATTTTTGAAAAGTAATTTATGCTATTTTTCCTATATGAGTGTTTGGATAGACAAGGAAGTACGATATCTCTAGAAATTATGATTTTTAAAATTTTTATTCTTAATTGAAATTTTAAATTTCATGATTATCTTATCTAGATACATAATTGTGTTTCTGACATGATAAGTATTTAAACCAAACTATGAATATCCAACACTTTAGAATCCTAATCGGGTAACACGCAAATCTACAAAGATTACAAAATATAATATTATAACATCCAACCTCAACTTTGATAAAAAGATATGTTTGCAAAATACTTAAAAGGAAAACAGGTCAACCACAATGAAGATAGGGTAGTCCTTTATATTTATCAATTGTTTTATGTAGGCTGATCCTTCAATTTTGATTGTCGAATTCTATTATTGTTGGGATAATAGAAATAATGGAGGTAGAAATTGAAAAAGAGATAGAGATGAGAAACAACTCCTATTGCTCTAGTATATGTATCCTGTATCCCTTAAATTTTCTGAGATTTTCAGTAAAAAAAATTAAAAAAAAAAAATACAAGAATGGCTTGGTTTCACTTCATCACGCGAATCAAACCGCGAAAGAGATTGGTTCAGGGACGAAGGATGAGAAGACATCAGTTCAGGTGAGCAAAGAAGAGGGAGAGGAGAGGAGAGAAGACAGTGAAGAGGAGGAGAAGATAGGAGATTGGGAAATCAATACGAGTATAGTAGAGGCACCTGATGATTGGCGTGCGAGCGAGCGCATAGAAAAGTTGGCGTCGGTGGTCGCGTGGACTCCATCTGCGGAGCACTTCTTCAGGAAGATCATGCAAGGGTACGAAGAATTCGACTTCTTGGACCCAGACTCTGCCCATCATGCGTACTACCAGCGTCGTGTTAAGGTCCTTCGCATGCGCCCTTGCCCTTTGTATGCTCTGCGTCGATGATTGTATCAGATTGCTCTCAAAAATTCTTTTACTTCTTTTTTTCAGTTTCTTCTCCACAGAGAAATTTGTAAATAGTTTTATTTACTACTTTTTTTTTTTTAATTATTATATGATCAAGAAACAATTTGGCTTTTTCGGTTAAGTTAGACTAACATGTTTATGTCTGATGTGTAGTCATCGTACTGCCAGATTTTTTTTTAGGGTCGGTTCACGCATACGATAGAGGACCAATCACGCATTGACACGTATATGTATGTATATGTTATGTGTGTGAGCCTCACATACATATTACATATTATAAAAGTTTCAATCCACGTGTCAACACTAGATTGGTCCTCTTATTGTACGTGTGTGGCTCACACACAGAACCCGATTTTTTTTTCCTTTTTTGTGGGTTTTCTCGTAATTTTTTGCAGCAGATGTATAGAATTCAGAGTCTGAAACAAAATGCACAGAGACACAATTAAGGAAAGGCAAAGAACAATGTTTTTGTTCCAAACATAGTTACTTTGATACCACATGCAAGCTTTGAATTCATTAACAAAACATGATTTGTCGCCTTCAACATGCTATCAAAGTTACTTGAGAACTTGACGAAAATTCCCAGTCCATATTCTATATTGCCATTCTGTTTGCTTTCAAGAACATCCAAGAGATAACAATCCATTGGAAAAATCTGTCTCAGAGCACAACACCATGAGGTTAACATAATTCATTCATGAAACCATTGTTGAGATCTACGCATTCATTTGGCTTTACAACACAAAACATAATCTGCAACATAGCCTTCACTGCTAACAAAATATTCACCGCCAAACATAAGTTTTGTTATCGCTGGATGGCCCTCTGCAATTTGCCACAAACAGGCCACAAACCTGCATTACATGGGAAAAAAAATAGTTTAGACTATAAAGACATGGAAGAGCAAAATCAGAAATTTAATCAGTTTAAGCATCAGAAAAGTGGAGATGCAATGAACATAAATGCATCAGAAAGAGCAGTGATTCAATAAAACACATGCATTTCACATTTCTTGTGAACCTTAGCAGGGCATAATTATGGCACTACCAAAATGCTACAGAGTGGTTTCAAGGTAATGGATCTTTTAGGGGATGAATAAGCTGAAGGCAGACAGCATGAAATCTTTTGAAATCAGTAACCAAACCCTAATGCAATCTAAACCACAAGAGGGGAGGGGGTTAAGAATCTCAGCTGGCATTTTTTTTTTTCTAAATCCTTAGAAAAGGCATACCAGACCAGCAAGTTGACCAGGTATGACTGGCACATGGAATAATCTCTCTCCTTTGCCAAGGCTGAATGAAGAATGAACTAGGCTTTATTGTTGTTATTCATATGCATATGACCTAGAATTAGGAGGGAAAACTAACATGATATCAAAATTAACAATGTTAAGAATGAAAGATCTGTAATGAACAGAGAACCAGAGAAACAAAATTTAACAAAAACCGTCATTTTTATCACAGGTGGGCGGCAGAAGAAATTAACACTGTTGAAGTGCAAAAAGCACGGACTTCCAAATAAATGGAACAAAAACCATCAAAATTTCACTACTCTAATCAGTCCTCCAGAAGAACAAAGACATCAAAGGAAAAACACAGGGCTGCTTTAATAAGCTAACCTGAAGAAAAGAACTCCAAAACTAGTCCGGACAATGTGAGGTTAAAACCTAAAGCATAAAGAAATATCTAAAGGGAGTACAAAAAAGGGGGGAAAACCAAGAATTATCTAAAGGGAGTAGAAAAAAGGGGGGAAAAAAAAAACAAATCCAAATTGTAACTAACATTTAAGACTAATTATACATTTTTGCTGGAATCAGGAGAAATTCTGATGCAGTGGTGACAGAGGCTGTCTTGGAGAATCAGAACCACTAAAATCAATCAGCCGACCAGTAGGGCTTCCTTCTTTCAAGCTTGACTTGCGCTTGCCCTGCAAATATTAAGTGAAGTTGATCATGGCCTAAAACTATATGAAATAAAAAAAGCAGGCAAAGTGATATTCAACGAAGGCTTACTAATGTCCTTTTCCAGTGTAACTTCACTTTGTTTACTAATGTATTCTTCGTAAGACGTCAGTAAAAACAAGCTTTTTCTTGACAATGTTCAAGCTTGGAATAAATTCTTGAAGGTTCACTTCACTTACTCTGGAAGAAGCACTGGCTGAGGTTTTGCAGGATGAGCGTTTGCTTTCAGATTCCTGGCAATGTCTTTCCCGATGTAACTGCCTTACCAGCCTCTTATTCTCTTCGTCCAGCAACCTATTCTCCTCAAAAAGTACCTTAACCTTTAAGAAAAATATTAAAGGGATGAGAAAATTATGATCAGTAGCATTAGGGGGAAAAGGAGCTCTATTAATTAACTCCTCACCTCCTCTTCAGCTCTGAGAAGGTTGATCCTCAGGTGTTCTTTGTCCTTTTGTAAGGATTCAACTTCCGCAGCTAATGCTGTGATCTGGAGAGTTTCAGTGAGTACACATATCAAAATGCAAGAAAAATGCTAAAGGTTACATTAGAAAAGCTAAGTCTCTATAACCATGATTAACAAAATCCTGTTTTCCTTGAAAGCATAAGAAACAATGCGTCCTATAGCAGCTACAGGAATAGTTATAAATCCAAGCAACCTGGTGCCAAATGTAAAAGGCCAGTGCTGCCAATCACACACGAGGAATTGTTGAGTCTATAAAAATGCAGTTTCTGAATATTAGATGCTTATCAATTGATTTCTTATAAAAGGTAAAAGAAATACATCAATCAATCTGATAATAGTCCAGGGAAAGATAACTTTCCTATGTGACTTAATCTGTTAATTACCTGGATGTTAAGGTTAATTTAACATTGATAAAGATGAAATGCCACTAGCCAGCAGGATTTATGGTGACAAGGGAAGAACACAATTCCCCCTCCTAGCAGCAATTCAGATCATACATGATCTCATTTCAGAAGAATAGAAGTATGCACAAAAAAATTCAAATATTGCAACAGACAACAGACAGGGCAATTGCATGAACATAATGCTGCAACATTGGAGGAATACATTTTGCTGCTAGTTTGAAGGGAAACATTTAATGGTAGAAGTTGGCAATATTCAGAACAAAAATATAATAACAGGCATGTCAGTAACTGCGACAAAATCTAACTGTTAAAATGTCAAAATTATGAGAAGCATTCTAGAAAGAAAACAATTCCATGACGTTAGTCCCTCCCTTCTAGCTTCACTCTAGTATATGTCCAATCTATTTCACATTCCTGATTTATCATCTCTTATCCCCCACCCCTCCCCTATAGTGTTCCATCTTTGTGCATTCTTCTGATAAAAAAAAATCGATTTTGAATATTTCGATGGAAACATGTTGGGCACATCCAAGATCTAATGATCTAATTATTCTAGAAGAGATGTGATTAATACTAATTTTAGTAACTAAAGCAAACATCAATTTAGAAATTAATAGAAACATCAGGTCAATGGGTCAATCACATCCTCTTCATACAAGAAAGTCAAGCCAAGGGAATAAGACATAGCTTCACTGTAAAACAGATACCAACTTAACCATAATTGTCCCTCGAGAGAGGCAATAATATATTAAACATGACATGTTAACCGTCTCATAGGCTACCACGGCAGCAGCTTCACCCTTCCATAATACAACGATTTCCAAGGACACCTGTAACCCTTAAGGATTGGGTGTATGTTGCTTTTCAGTTACAAATATTTGTTGAAAAGGAAATAAGCTGTAAATATTTGGGGAACATATAGAAATATGACACGATGAAATAAACGAATAGGACACAATTTGGATAACATCATCAGAATTAATGGTGCAATGCCAGTAGTGACTTTTCAAGCAGGTGTGTATATGTACATGGGCATGGAGTTTTAAAATATTAGTGGCAAGTTTTAACTGTTCCAGTCATCCATCTATCAGTAGTACATACATACATTCAGCATGCATGCATGTCTATGTCTACAAATAAATGTATAATACTTAGTTAGACATACATGATACATATAATATATGTATGTATGTATGTATATTGCATGCATGCATGCATGTACATATAAAAGCGCACAGCGCACAGACACGTGATATGCACACACACTACATGGGCACGGGACTATGAAAGAAGATATTTGAACATATGACTTAAGAGAGAAATACAGCATAAGGGTGGATTTTGGACACAGTAATACGATATGTGGATTAAATCATTTTTTTAAATAAGTATATGCAAATTGGCAATGATAAATTTCAAAAATAATTATTTTCTCAACACCATTAGATGTTCCTTGAGATTTTGCTATTATCTGAAGAGTATTTGCATAATAGAAAAGCAAAAGTTTGAAAGATTGTTGTGCTCCACGAACATTCAAACCACCTATTCTAGTCCGTTGCATGAACTTTAATCCAAAAGTATTGACATAGGACTAGTAAATGTATATGAAGCAACACTTTACCTAACTAGTTAAAGTTCTTCAGAATTACTAATGGCTTTCCTTAGGTAAATAGATGTCACATACTTTCATTACTTCAGCATTTTCAAATATAATAGGAACGAAGTAGAAGTGGACCTATATAATGTTATTACTTTCCTTTCTCCAAGTTTCCAGACATAATAGGCTCTAAGATGTAAAAGTTCAACTATAAAGTGTTAAATACATTCCTTGCACCGAATTATTCAAATATGCCACCTTAATTCCTGGAAGAAACTCCCTTCCCTTTTTAACTCTCAATTCGCCAAAAACATCCTCGTCATTCATTTCTAACTAGATTTATCTTTGGCATTTCAACAAATAGTAGGAGGCAATGGAGGATGTACTCTCCTGATGATGTTCCTTGTATGATGAAAAATTAAATGTAAGAACAAAGTTCCCTTCCAGATCACAATTCTCGTATCAAGTTTTCTTTTTTATTCACATATTATCTGTATTCACTAACTGTTATTATTGGTAAAAATCTGCATTATGAATTAGCTACTTGTGATGAATTTAAAAGTGTGAACTTTTCTCTATCGTGAACAAGGTTACGGAGAGGTTCTTGATGAAAAGATTGCTTCTCTCACATGGGCATTTCTCTTCGGGAATGTGATTATACTTAGGTTCGCAGTCTACAGTTCCCTGTAGATGAATGTGACTCCCAGTAGGCAAAGCTTATCATTTTACTGCTGCTCTTGGTCTCTCGTTCTAATCCAAAGAAATTTGAAGGGTTATTTTCCTTGGTTGGCTAAGCTTCCACTTGCTCATAGTTGCCTTGACAGGAAAGCGCCACTGTAGAAGGTTAACATTCTCCTGGCTTAATAAACTGCACATTTCTTTTGTGAAGAATTCTTGACAAGGAGTTGTCGAAAGGCTTAGAATAAGATGATGTTGATGATGATGCAAGCTTTTTTATTCATGTGGAGAGCCTTGTAAAGCTAAATGCTTAAGATTGTGAAAGGTCACAAAGGAAAGATACAGGATAAGGAAATTATATGAAATTATCAGAAAAAGGCTGATCATTATGTTAATATGTTCTTGATCTTGCTTACTGGATATTTAATTTAAGATAATATGGCAAACCGAATTCCTGCATGTTCAAAAAAAATATCATCCTTCTACAATCTCCTTTATATGCCAAGTTCTAATAATAGGTTATCAAAGATTGTGATGATTAGGATATCCACTAGCTTATCAACAATGCTTTAGATTATTGGTAATACCTCTTGCTGTGCCTTTAGCTAGGAAATCAATGACAAAATTAATAGAGGGTTTACTTTCAGACCATAAGAAGGTGAAATATTTCCAAGCTAGCGGAAGTGCATTGTAGTCATAACAGCTTCTTATAGTGGTCAATTGCAAAACATAATCGGGAAGGAAAGGTTTGTGGCAGATTGTTTGAGATACTAATAGAGGATTCACTTTCAGAGAAAAAGTGGATTATCAGTTATTAAAATCTTATCCCATATTAACAATTACAGATCAGATGTTTTTTTTGGATTTCAAGAATTTCGCTGAAAGAATGAGATTTCCCTGTGCTAGTTTAATTATAAAAAGAAAAACATAAAACAAGAAGTCGACAATACAACATGTGTGTGTGTGTGAGAGAGAGAGAGAGAGAGTGGGGGTGGGTGTGGGTGTGGGTGGGGGGTGGGGGGGTAATCATTGTGTTTTACCGTGGGTGTGGGTGTGGGTGGGGGGTGGGGGGTAATCATTGTGTTTTACAATGTTACATTTGTGCGTGAAGACCATATAGATATCAGTTCTAAAAAAGGGCTCGAAGAGTCTCAGGGTGGGGGTGTGGTGGGTGTGGGTGTGGGTGGGGGGTAAACATTGTGTTTTACAATGGTTACATTTGTGTATGAAGACCAATATCAGTTCTAAAAAGGGCTCGAAGAGTCTCATGGAACCTTGGCTGCAAGTAACATACTAAAAAAACCATTAATAATTAAGAGGAAAGGAGAATAGTAACTTGAAATGGCATCAGCTTCTATTCAAATGGCATAATAGCATATCCAGCTAGTTATCATGACAGAAAAATGAGAAAGAACTGTCAGTGCCCGGGACCCACAAAAGGGTGATAAAGAAGATGCAAACAAGCAAAGCTCAAAGAATTTCCCAAAAAGAAATAGCATTGAATTTTCTAATAATTAGAAGCAAAAACAGAAGAAAAGAAAGGAAGGAACAAACTAGAAACAATGAAAAAAACAAGAAACCAAGAGAAGACAACCTTAAAGTTTGACCTATCTACACTATATTAGTTTTCAACTCTATGCTTTAGGATGCAATTATGTATGGTTGACTATCACTTAAAGGTTAACATAAATCTCGTACCAGACTCATTTTCCTCCTACCCATTTGACGGGATACGTACTAGATGATAATTCCTATGATTTTTTTTTAGGAGAAACATGTGTCCCATATTTGTAGCGTTTAGAGTGGATTAAGTAACATAGGTAATGTAAGTAGAGTTCATCAGTGGCAGAGTCATAACTCTAAACTCGGAGGAGGGGGCACACTTATTTATACCAATCTAAATGCTCCCCTGACCGCTTCTAAGAAAATAACTAAAGACAGTAGCAGATGCATGATCTTTTTTCAGTTTGGGGGTAATAAAGTAGTAATAAACTTTTACGTAGTTCGAAAAACATAAAAAAATTTGAAATCTAAGTTGAAAGTCTTAAAATATGCTTTCTCAAATGTATGTGGACATTGAATTGATAAAATATGCTATTATTAAATTATTGAAACCTGACTAGAAAAAAGATTAGTTATAACATTGATATCTTTGAATTAAAAATTCAAGCGAGTCCAAAATTAATAATACATTAAACTTTTAAATTATTACATACATTCTGATTGCCTTCAGAATTAATTTCCATTACTTTTTAAATGGAGTATACTCTACATGTCTACTATTATTATCCTTAAAAAAAATTAAATATACAATCCATCTTTATTGTTAAATACTTGATTTATAAATAGTATATCTTCTCTAGTTAATTTTTTCTTTCCAATTTTTCTTCCTATTTGCTTTATTTTATTTCTATCATGTGTTGCAACCTGAGGCTCTAGGGGAGGAAGGGAGTATAAGCTCTAATATATTCTTCTTTTGGATGAATAAATTGTTTTGTTGAAAAATAGGAAAGTAAAAGTAAAAAAAAATAGAAAAAATAAACATATTATTTTGTATTAATAAAAAAGTTATGTTAGAAAAATAGAAGAAAAGATAAAAAATAAAGAAAATATTAAATCTACCAATACAAGGAACAATAGAATTTGAACCTAGGTCTCTTGTAAAGAGAAGAGAGCCACATACCAACTGAGCTACAACATCATTATGCATATTAACTACAATATATTTTTTATTGACATAAAGAAAGAAGGGGGCTACACCGCCTTTCGACCGGGGGGGGGGGGGGGGGGGGGGGGGGGGGGGGGGGGGGGGGGGGGGGGAGGATGTGCCACCAGGCTCCGCCACTAGGTTCATTCCCTTGCTTTGCCAAAGAAATATCTTAGACAAATGCTCTCCATGAGGAGAGAGGAGAACCATAAGAAGGGAGTTAAGGGAGCAAATAATGATGTAATATGTTTAGGAATAAATGACATAATATGTTCAGAACAAAAGACATCATCAATAAAAGGAGAGAGAAGATAGGAAGAAGGGGAGAAAAGAACATCTGATTATTTTTCATATCTTGGACTAATTCTCTGTAACAAATTGAACAGACAGTCTCAAAGGATGCAGCTACTCATCCAAACAGTTAGTTTGTTAAAGTGTTGATAACTAGAAAGTTCGTGGTTTCTACTACTCGTGACAAAAATAAACATAGGAAAAAAAGCTAGTAAAAGATGTATATAGTAGGTAACCCCAGGGTCAGGACAACATACTGAAATTGTAGATGACTAGAGTAGGTTTGACATGGAAAATAACTTTCCCATTAAAAGTTAAGCTAGAACTCCTAGTAAAGTTTCCATAAGCATACTGGTGAAAGTGGGACGACCTTCTTAACCCTAGCTATAGAACTACCAAGTCCTTGCTTTTTTCCTTCTTCTAAGACAAGAGCACGACATATATAAGAGTGGAAACATTCTCAAAATGCAGAGTTAACTTAATATTAACAGTTATTCTCAACAAAAGACATCGGATAGATTCCATCAAAAACTATAGATATTAAGTGTGAGATCCCATTATCAATGTGAGCATATAATGTATAATGAAGAATCCAATACTTACAGCAGAATCATCCTGCAGCCGTACTTTAAGCTCCTCATTCTCCTTGGCCAACTCATCGCAAGACTCCATAATCTTCTCAAGATCCCTCTCGTAAAGCATGCACTCCTTCTCCAACTTCCCACAATGGCCCGAAAGATTCTCGTACTCCAGTGCCATCGCTTCCTTCTCCTCAATGCATTTCCTCAGCCCCTGAGCGTTCATGCTCGCCTCCGCCTATTTCACCAAAACAAAATTCGAGAAATCACAATAAACCCCCCAAAATTCTACAACAAAAGAAACAAAATTGAATGAAATTTCACAAACCCTGTACTGATCCACCGCTTCTGGGACTCTTTGAGTTGATCTTGCAAGAGAAAGATCTGATCTTGGAGGCGGTGGCGGTCGTCCTGAGAAGCGAGAAGCTTCAACTGGAGGGTTTTCGATGAGACGGGAAGCCTAAAGACTGCTGGATCGATTCTCGAATGTAATCGTCGGTTTCTTGGGCGATATCCATCGATTCTGCCGTTAAAAACCCTAAAAAGGAAGAATCAAAACCGTAGAAATCAGGAACCCTAACCCCGCAGCGACTAGAAAAGGGGAGGAATTTAGAGAAATTACCACCAAAAAAGCTGGGGAGAGATTGGATCGGAAAATATTTCACGGAGAAAACGAGAGAGAAATTTTCCTTTTGCGATATGTATCTGAAGAGAGAAAAGGGCAAGAAGGAAAATTGAGGGTTTTTTTATTTCAAATCGAAAAGAGGAAACAACCGTTGGAGGCGCAGTGTTATTTAAGAAGGGTGTGGGGACCACCGGAAGGATTACACGTGGCGACTCCCCATTGGTTTCGGCTGTCTGAAAGGGGCGTTGAATCTTTGGATCTTTCATGTTGCTCCTTCAATTTTTTTGTATTTTATCAACTTTTCAAAAGTTTTGCAGTTTGAAACTTGACTGATTTTTATTTTTTTCCCTCCCCATTTTATAATTTCAAATTGGAGTGATTTTTGATAGCTCCCAATCACAGGGGCCGGGATCGCAACTAGGGATAATAGAGTAAGCGACGTAGCTAGGACTAAGAGAGGGGCATTTATGTCCCTAACGCCTGACTCAATTGTAAAAGATTGGTTGAGAAATGAGAGGTCTCTAGTTAAAAATACGGCTATGAGATTTGTTCAAAAAAAAAAACGCTTATATATACATTATATGTCTTGAGAATTAGCCGGACTCTGAAAATATATAAATTATAAAGCGTTTCTAAAATTTTAGATAGGTTATTTGTGCTATCACAATCCCTTTGTTAGATCCACTTGCAAATTCACTAGGCTAATAGTGTCAACTTGTGAAATTCACTACTAACTTGTGGAATTCACTACATTAGTAGGATCCACATGTGGATCTAAACCCAATGGGATCCATTAGGGATATAAACCTAAATATTTATTGGATCCAAACTTAGATTTTTTTTTTTTTTTCCTTATCCAAATCTCATATCTTTTCATCAATTCTTTGTTAGATCCATGCTTTGTCAGCGAATCTGAAGCCCCAAGTGAATCCTACTAATTTATAATGGATCCACGGTAGATCTTGTTGGATCCCACCCAAATCCAACCAACTCCCCCCACCCCCAACCCAACCCACCCAATCTCCATATGAATTCTTTGGTTTAGAAAAGTGGAAAAAGAAATTCTAGGAATTAATACAAGATTTCTTATAAACCTAGAAGCAAGAAACATAGTGATTATATTAGATACATCTGCAGAAAAAAAATTAGGCCTGAAAGTTACTAAACTATTTTTTTATTTTATAATTATAAAATTCTAAATGAAAAATAATTTGGTTAAAACTGACAGAAAAGAATTCTTTTTGACAGACTCCAACTAAAGTTTTTATCATATATCTAAACTTTACAGGTGTCCGTGAAACTGAAACTATTATGGGAACAATTTCAGACAGTAGAAAATGAAAAAGATAATTTAATTATTTTTATAAGCTAAAAAAATGTTTGGAAATATAATATCCTCGTGTTGCACCCCACTTTTTCCCCTAAAAAGGACAAAAACAAAGAAAAAAGGGGGGAACGTCTAAATAAATACGAGGCGCACAGAAAATAACCCAAAAAAAAAAAAAACATATATTCAATCTAAAGAGTAAAAGAAATAATTCCTTTATGTACTTATTTTAAGCTATGATTTGTGAAACATGATGTTTCCTTCACATTTTCACCAATTTAACAAATAAATAGTAAAAAAACACACATCACAAATAAGGGTCACATAAGCTCTTTAGCTACCTTCAAAAACAAATTCTAAAAAGAAAATTCAAATATGTACAGCTCATATAGATTGTTGCACAGCAAGATCTCAAAAGAAAAAATGGGTCCAAGGAACGTAACTTATACAGGAATTCAGCATGCAGCTCATAACTTACTACCCTAGTAAATACACTGTGATCTATGTTACATTACATGCTAAAAATTGCATAATTTATTCGAGCAAAAATGAGACACTCATTCAACCAAAAATTGTTCTTAGGTATAACTGATAAAATAGTAGCCATCCATCTTTTAGCGTTTGCTTAAATATCTACACCAAAAGATTGGTTCTCCATCCTTCAATCTCTTTCAGAAAAATATCGAAATGTTAGTTTCCAACCCTTCATCTTTTCTTGGGCTTGTTTCTAACTCACACTTGCTTTTCAAGGTTCCTAATCCGCTGGCTCATAACGGCAGACGAAGAAATCCCCACTCGGGGGCTTTGACCAACTCAGGTAACTTAGCTGCCCCCTCAGAGGAGGAATCACCAGGAGGCAGAAGGAGAAATTAGGGGCCGGTGAAGGATTGGTTGCCAGAACTATGTCCGGGAGATTCAAATATTTCCTCACTGGTGTTTGCTTGAGTACTGTTCACAGTTTAAAATGTCATTGAGAATAAGTTAGTGAGAGGTGCACCCTATCAAGTAGATGAATTAATAAGTTGAATGTTATTTTTCTAGATTTTGTTAAGAACAAAACTCACCGAAACCATAAACAAGGGAGAAAAGTTTTGATGTAATCCAATAACAAAAGATTGCCTGCCAAACACAAAAGAGATGATCAGTACAAAACTAGGAATATGTACAAGTTCATTGACGTGGCATGGGGAACAAAATTAAGCAATGAACCATAGCAACTGCGGGCTGATAGCAATATGCCAACAAGCATCACTAAAAGCCGTTGAGAGGCATAAATGTAGATAGCAGAGAAAGCTAATAATAAGATATATGTGAAGAACCAAGAGGATTTCCAATGCCCACAATACAGCTGGCCTTGTGTGACCCAGCTGCTGGTTTGACTTGGCTGAGTTCTGGCATCGCGTAAACACTTCTCCATCGTCCAGAACCTAAGGCTGCTTAAGAGTGCACACAGACCTATGCAGACTCATCCAAGCATCCTAATTTTCCGACATTGTACATTTTTAGATAACACAATATGGAACGAGTCACCTTCAGAATAGACAAATGAACAAAATAAAACGTCTTGATCAGGATGATGTTCAAATTTTCTAGCTTTAACAATTTAACTATGATTTGGGTAACACGGCTGCAAGTGACGCTTGATGTCACAGTGTCAGATGCAGTATTTTATCAAAATTCAGTAGAAACAGTTTGTTTGTGGTCCATGCGCTCAACCTGCATGTGATTGGCAGCACAAAAACTATGTAGAAGCTGACAGAAACTATAGTTAACTTGACAGCATTGCATGCTTCTTTGTGAATAATAATATTTCATACTTAAAGCCACAGAAAAAATACCTATTCCAGTAGGGTAAGTTTTATATACCTATTCCAGTAGGGTAAGTTTTATATAATATACCTGGTAGATCAAGTCTAAAGAATAATATGCCCCTCTTTTTCATGATAATTCACTCTATTAACTTGTGGTAAGAGGTTTTTGACAAAATTGGTCAAGAACTGTGCTATTTGATTATGCAATCTGCAGCAAAAATTAATGAAAGTTCATCATTCGTTCTTTGTGCTTCTTCTTCCCTCTCCGTGCATCCGTTTTTTTCTTCTCTTTTATTCTCTCTTCCTGTTTACATTTTATTTTTTCTGTGTTTACCTATCTTCTCCTCCAGTCATCATTATTCCTTTATTCCCTTTTTGGGTGTAATGCTATGCCCAAATCATATTCCAACATTGTACTCATGTTTTGGTGTCAATGCAACAGCTCAGGTAGCTATAGCATCATAACACTTGTGCATCATGTTAAATCTATATTGCTAAGACTGCATAAAGGGGGGCTGGGATACAGACTCATTACACATCCTAATTTATGGAAAATAGATTTTTTTGACAACACAAATATAGAATGAGATCCTACAGAATAAATAACAAAAAATAAACAACTTCTTAAGAAATTAAGAAGATGTAAGTAGTAACTTAACAATCATACATCATACTATGTTTCATTATAATGAAAAAGCTCAGGCAGAAACATTTATAAATGACAAATTAGTGGCAATTGAATAAAAAAGAAAAATTACTACGTCCATCAAAGTTATCCTTCAAAAAAATGAGGATCCCACGCATGTTTCTCATTACCATGTGATTATGTTTCTTACGATAACCTACATCGCTAGTATAAAATTTTGAGATTTTGGCATATAGCTCTTTTTTTATTGCAGTAAAAACATTGTACTTTATCAATATTTCTCTGAATGCCCTTCTATTATTTGAAGTTTTTGAACTCTCTGAATGCCCTTCTGTTATTTGAACAAGTTATGGGAAAATACTCCTGTTAGTCACCCAAAATTCATCATTAATACTTGCCATAAAATATTATTTCC